>JAVJIF010030771.1:0-167660 GCA_038442645.1 Agave tequilana | reverse complement strand
AATAGGCACTCATTTTAAACTTCCACATATCGACGTTAGAAACATCATACATGGGAGGGGCAAGGAATTCATGAGTGTATACAATATGTGTGTAATGCAATCTAGATTAGCAATCCAAGATCACACTCTTAGGTGGTTAAACCGAATATCAAGAGCGGAGGCTCTAATACTGATTAGTCACTTATATTGCATATATAACGTCACATTCCCATAATTATTATCTATAAATCATGTATTTATTCTTATATTTTTTTAATAAAATGCAGGCCCATTACTAATGGAGGTGGAAGAAAATTGAGCCCAAAAATCTACTTTAATTTTGATTTAAATCTTAATTAAAAAGGGGATAAATATTCAAGGGGATAAAGATGATTCCAGTTAAAGATCAATGGAAATCAAGGAAGATAAAACTGGTTGAAATCAATTAAATTCAGATTTTCATAAAATTCAGTTTGTTAACTGAAGATCAATGAAGAATTGTCAAAATCAGAAGGTCAAAACGGCAAATATTTTGGGACAAATGGAAAGAGAAGAAACCCCCGTAGATCCTGAACCCTGATATGGCCAGATGGCCACATCAGGGCCGTGGATCCGCGACTTGGTTAAAAAGATAGGGGAGCGTTTGCTCCCCCTATCTGCTCACACTTTTTTCCCTCGGGTTTTTAGCTATAAATATTGCATTCTATGGAGAAGAAGGGACTGAAAAATAGGATTAAAATTCTTGTTCATTTTTAGGATTTTAGTAGTATTCTTAGATAGTTCTGAGAAGTTGTATCTCATTTGTACATTTTAGTTTAGACCAACAAAGAGAGAAGAGTGGAAATGAGTGTGTAATTCATTCTTGAAGTGACAATCAAAAGAGATTCAACTTGCTTATTCAACTCGACTCAATTCGGTATGTCTATGTTTTATTTTGATTCTATTATTTATTTTTTTCTTTATCATGAGTAGCTAAACCATCTTCTGGGCTCATTAATCAATCTCTTCTATCCCCTTTCTCTTGATCGATTTTTATGAAAGTAACTTTCTTGAATCATAATATGCCTAAGTTAAACTTTGTTCTTGAAAGCACATGAGGATGTTTCTCTTTTAAACTTGACATTTAAAGCACAACTATTTCTAAATATTTTTATTCCATACTTGCTTCTTCGCTTGATGGTTTAACATTCTATTTTTAATATTGTATTAAGAAAACTTTAAGATTTAAATCAAAATCATCTTATTTGTTTTACTTGAACATTAAAAGAAACTAAAGATTTTTACCTATGATAAAAGTGATGCACCAAAATGTTCTTAAGATAAGTAAGTTGTTGAGTAGAAGATTAGTGAGCCCAATCTTTTTCATAAATTTCAATCACAATAAAATCACTCTCAAAGTATTTTTAAAAAATCATCTTCTCCAAAACTTAATCCTAAATTTTCAGTTTTTCTTTGAATGACTTTTTTACTCTCCATTTTCTTTTCAACTAAAAAAACCACCAACACCAATCCTTGTTTTTAAAACAAAACATCGAAACGTTTTCATCGCATTCCTCTTCATGGACACGACCCGTTAGCCCTAAGTTACACGGTAATTCTCGCTACATTTTCTTGCAACCAATTTTTGGCGCCGTTGTCGCGGAGGGAATGGTGTAATTATTTTTTAACAAGTTTGGTGTTTTATTTCAGGGCCATAAAGAAATCAGATTTAGCGCTCAAGTATTGTAGGAGAAGATTGTTATTCTATGCCCCTACTTTAGAAAGTAGGAAACAGAATTTCAAGAAATTACAGCGCAAAAGCTTAAAATTTTTAGACTACTAAAAACTCTTTTTTGCAGGACATATTGCTTTGCAAAAATACAGTTTTTTTTTGTGTTATTTCAGCTATATCTGATATTCACATACCCTATTTTTAATCCAATAGTAATCTGATTGATTTTTAATTGCTAAAAAAAATATTTAGACTTACATTCTAGGCATTTGTCTAAATTATGTTTCTTTTACAATTATTATTGAAGAGAGCTGGAGACAAGGTACTTTTGCATAGCATCTTGCATAAGAACATTCTTGGGTGATTTACTTGCTTTTTGATTGTTACTATTACTTTATACTTACACACTTGCATAATCTATTTTAAGGACAAAAACCTAAAAGAAAAAATAAGGTAGGGAAGTCATTACCCTTCCTTAACCCACAAACCATCTCCAAGCAACACACCAACCTAAGCCTAATTTAAAATTTGATAGATGTTGGCCAAAGGGACATCTTGAACTCATTAGGAAATTATTCTAAGGGGAAAAGTGTTGGAATTTGACTCCTGCCAAATCGGTGTCAAAGGACAGGACTTGAGGGACGAAATCCCGATGGTTAGTGGTTTGGCTTAACTAGGCCCGTCGCTTTTGCACGGATACCTCCCACCAATCTTACCCTGACCTGGCTGATTAGCTTGTGGTTAAAATCTGTATTATACATCCTGTGGACAATCAACCAGTTAGGAGTTGTCTAGGTCAAGGTTACCTTAAACTAGGCTTGGTTGCTTTTTCTCGTTGACTATTGGTAAACTTATTTGTGGTAGTGTTTGTGTATGCAAGTGTGGTCGAGAAACCCAAATCATCTAGGTTAACTAGAAACACATCACCACCCAAGCTTGAACCAAAACTAGATCCGGTTATGGATCAACCAACATCCTTACAGTTTGTACTTACTTTCAAGTCATGAATCATGTGTTTGAGGAGTGTCCAGTGTTCCAAGTTCAATAATAATTTTCTGAACTAATGAATGCGGCCTTTCAAGGCCCAACAATAATCCCTACGCACCAACATACAATCCTGGTTAGAGAAATTCCCAAATTTCTCATGGAGCCAAAATAATAATGACCACTCACGGTCAAACCATTCAAACCACTTCCAACATTCCAATAATTTTTCCAATCATCAGCCCAACTTTTCAAATTACCATCACAATTCTTCCAACCATCAACCCCATTTTCTCAATTATCAACAAACTTTCCCAACCAAGCTCCACAATATTTCTTCCAAAATCCTCTACTTGAGAAGAACATAGAAAGATACATGAAGAACCAAGAGTCCCTCATGTAAATAATACAGAACAGCCATACACAAGACATAACAAGGTTAGAGGTTGAAATGAGCCAATTAGCCAATTCACAGAATGAGAAGTTAAAAGGTACCTAACCCAGTCAGCCAGTAACGAATCCTAGGAATTCCCACCAAGCCCATTTGGCTGAGGATCAACTATTGAATCAATGTAATGTTGTTCATACATTGAGGTTGGGAAAGAAAGTTGATAATTAAGTTCAATACCAACTAATCCCATTCAGTACAATCACACACAAGCATCCACCTCATCTAGTCCCAATTCTTTCAAATCTGACGAATCTGAAAAGGATAAGTCAACTAGTCAGGTGCACAAGCCTATAGTACCATTTCACAATAGGCTGAAGAACAATAAGCAAAATGCACACATGGATAAGATAATTGAGATTTTCAATCAAGTTAAGTTAAACGTGCCTCTTCTTGATGCAATTCAACAAGTCCTGTCATATGCCAATTTTCTTAAGGACATGTGCACGAAGAAGAGAAAGAGTAACGTACCCAAAAAGGTCTTCTTAGCTATTAACATTAGTGAGCTACTGTCTGGTATGATCCCTATCAAGTAAAGTATCCCGCTTGTCCTATCATTGCTTGCACAATAGGACAAGCCGAAATTAGTCGTGTACTACTTGACTTTGGAGCAAGTATCAACTTGCTCCCCTTCTAAGTTTATCAACAACTTAGGTTGGGTGAGCATAGTCCAACCCGAGTCACCATTCAACTGGCTGACCGGTCAGTGAATGTTCCAAAAGGGGAAATTAATGACGCCCTTATCCAGTTCGGGGAGTTTATCTACCCCGTTGATTTCATAGTTCTTGAGACGCAACTTGCTTCAATCCTAGGTCTCAAATTCTAGTTATCTTAGGGCATCCATTCCTTGCAACTGATAATGCAATAATCAATTGTAGGAATAGATTCATGAGGTAACCTTTGGAGACATGACTAAGAAGTTAATGTCTTCAATATAGGAAAACAACCCCGAGATATAGAAGACCAAACATTTGAAGTCAACCTCATTGAGAACATCACAAGTGAACATAGAGAAGATTGAAACTAGAAACTGAGAGTGAATTCAAATTGGAGTCTATAGATTTTGACCTTGATCAAATTGTCGAGTCCACTGTGAATTAGGCGTCAAGCCCTATTTCACCAAGCCTGAAGTCAATAAATTTGACTCCTCCTTCCATTGAGCCCTCCTTTTTCTTAGAATTCAAAGCCTTACCTAAACATCTCAAGTACATCTATCTAGGCGCACAAAAGACTTTGTCCGTCATAATTGGAGCTCATTTGACTGACGGGGAAGAAGAGAATATCATGTCAATTGTTAGAAAAAAAAGAGAAGCCATTGGTTGGATTATGACCGACATAAAGGAATTAAGTCTAGCTATTATTTAATATCGCATTCATCTTAATGAAGAGGTGACACCCAAGAGAGACCCACAGTGTGGTTAAACCCTATAATGTAAGAGGTTATTCGTACTGAAATTTTAAAACTCCTAGATAATGAGATCATTTATCTCATTTCTGACAGCCAATGGGTCAGTCCTGTCCATGCGGTTTCAAAGAAATCTGGGTTTACCGTAGTGAAAAATGAGAACAAAGAGTTGGTCCAAACTCAACTCTCACAAAGGTTCGAGTTTGCATTGACTATATGAAATTGAATGCAGCCACTCGTCAGGACCATTTCCCTCTTTCTTTTATTGATCAAATGCTAGAACGATTAGCTGGCCACGAGTATTGCTATTTCTTGGACGGATACTCAGGGTACAATCAAATTCTCATAGCTCCCGAGGATCAAGAGAAGACGATGTTTACATGTCTATTTAGGGCTTTTGCTTATCGCCAAATGCCTTTCGGTTTGTGCAACGCCCCTGGAATGTTTCAAAGTTGCATGATGAGTTTATTATCTGACATGGTAGAACGATTCTTAGAAATCTTCATGGATAATTTCATCTAAGGAGATTCATTCAATCAATATCTTTACCATCTAGAACTTGTCCTCCAACATTGCTGAGAAAAATCTGACACTTAACTGGGAAAAATGTCACTTCATGGTAAGACATGGAATTGTCTTGGGTCATAAAATCTCTAAGAAAGGAATTGAAGTGGATAGAGCCAAGATTGAGTTATAGCTAAGCTTCCCATGCTTGAATGCGTGAAGGATATTCAATCCTTCTTAGGACACGTTGGTTTCTACTGATGATTTATCAAGGACTTTAGTAAGATTGCTAGACCCTTGACTAATCTTTTAGCTAAAGATGCGTCCTTCACTTTTGATAATGAATGTATAAATTTTTGGAAGAAGCTTAAGAAAGAGGTTATTTTTGCACCAATCATATCTGCACCGGATTGGTCTAAGCCGTTCGAAATCATGTGTGACACTTTTGATTTTGCCATAGGCGCTGTCCTAGGACAGCGCATCGATAACAAGCAGCATTTGATTTACTACTCTAGTAGGACTCTCAACGATACTCAAATGAACTACACTACAACCAAGAAGAAATTCTTGGCAGTAGTGTTTGCTTTAGAGAAATTTCGTCCCTGCCTATTACAGTCCAAATCATAATTTTCACTGATCATTTTGCGCTAAGATACCTTATGGCGAAGAAAGATGCTAAGCCCCGACTAATTCGTAGGATCTTACTTCTTCAAGAATTTGATCTCGAGATTTGAAATAAAAAAGGCGTAGAAAATGTCATTGCTGACCATCTCTCGTGTATTCCAAACGCTCCATACAACGAAGTGCCCATCAATGATGACTCTTCTAACGAAAAACTTTTAATTGTCTTTAGGAAACCGTGGTTTGCCGATATAGTGAACTACTTAGTCACAACTAAACTCCATCTCATTGGTCTAAAAATGATGTATATCGGTTCTTATCTCAAGTTCAGTATTTCTTTTGGGAAGAACTGTATCTTTTCAAGTACTATTCCGACTAAATCATTAGGAGATGCATTCTCAATGAAGAAATCAAGAGTGTTTTGTCTTTCTGTCACGAGTTTGCATGCAGTGGACACTTTGATCCCCGCAAGACTGCTGAAAAGGTGCTACAAAGCGGGTTCTATTGGCTCACTTTATTCAAAGATGCATATAAATTTTGCAAGACGTGCCCTAAATGCCAAATGGTAGGAAGGATCTCGAAGCGAGATATGATGCCCCTCAACCCAATTCTAAAAATAGAACTCTTTGATGTTTGGGGGCATCGACTACATGAATTCAATTCCTAATTTATTTGGAAATCAATACATATTGGTTGTTGTGGACTATGTGTCCAAGTGGGTAGAAGTCATTCTAAGTAAAACTAAAGATAATAAAGTTGTCATAAAGTTTTTAAAAGATAACATTTTATCGCACTTTGGAACCCCTCGTGCTATCATTAGTGATAATGGTACTCACTTTTGTAATAGATCTTTTGAAGCTCTTATGTGAAAGTATGTCATAACTCACAAGTTATTCACACCATATCATCCTTAAACCAGTGGGCAGGTGGAGATCTCCAATAGACAAATTAAGCTTATTTTGGAAAAGACTATGAACCAAAATCAGAAAGATTGGTCCACCAAATTTGTAAATGCCCTATGGGCCTACATGACCGCTTTCAAGACAATTTTAGAACATCTCTTTATATGTTAGTCTTTGGGATGGCTTGCCACCTCCTGTTGAGTTAGAGCACCAGGCCTTATAAGCAATCAAGCAGCTAAATTTTAATTTGAATAAGGTCGGTGACCTTCAAAAGTTATAAATTTTCGAATTAGAGGAGTTGAGAAATGAGGCATATGAAAATGCAAAGATCATAAAAGAGAGAGTTAAGATTTTTCATGATAAACATATCATAAGGAAAACATTTGTCTCTGGACAAAAAGTCTTTTTATAATTTTAGGTTTCATCTTTTTTCAGGAAAGCTAAAATCAAGACGGACTAGGGCATTCGTTGTTAAATCCGTATTTCCATACTGTGCTGTAGAGATCAATGACACCAAGAATGGGAAAACTTTAAGGTAAATGGTCAACGCCTTAAATCTTTCTTCAAATCGGTGCTGGTAAATGAAACGGTTATAGATCTTTTCGACTCAGTGTATCTGTAACTTTATC
This sequence comes from Agave tequilana, assembly GCA_038442645.1. Taxonomy (NCBI): domain Eukaryota; kingdom Viridiplantae; phylum Streptophyta; class Magnoliopsida; order Asparagales; family Asparagaceae; genus Agave; species Agave tequilana. Next base: position 160,477 of record JAVJIF010030771.1, on the reverse strand, counting down.
TCTTTTATATTCTATTTCATGAATTTATACACTTCTTTCATACATTGGGGACAATGCATGAGATATGTGTGGGGGAGGGTTCTAACATGATTAACATAAGTTTAAAATATATATATACATAAATATATATATATATATATATATATATATATATATATATATATATTATATATATATATATATATTTTTTGAAAAAGAACAATATTTTGACTTATTTTTTGTAAGAAATTAAATCAATTTTAAGGAATAAGAGAATCATAATTAGGATTTCTTATACTTGATCAAAATAAGATGATTTTTTGATTTCTAAGGTTAGAAAGAAAATTTGAAAAAGTAATTTAGTCTTGATCTTTACCTTGATAAATATGTACACTTTATACACTTACATACTTAGGATTTAAAAACAAAGATTCTTATGCCTTATATTTAAAAAGGAAAAAAAGAGGAAATATACATATACATATACACATATACACACACACATATACATACATATACATATACATATACAGACATATATATATACACACATACATACATATATACATACATATATACATGCATACATATATATATTCTCTGATTAAGTTGGGTACTTGTGCCTCATAAAGTATAAATATTCACGCCTAAAGGGGGACATTTTATAAATAAAAAACCTTAGCTTTGTGGCCTTATTTGCTCGAGTGCTTAAGCCCTTGGGGTGTTTTTCTCACCCGGTGCCCTAACACTGTCCGGTTTGGGTGTCATCAACTAAAGACTCGTTACATGGACAGATTAGAAAGCCTAATAGAACTAATGAATAATACCACCATAATATAAATAAATAAGGCATAAGAGTTAAAGTTAAAGAACCCTTAGTCAAAATTTCACGGTCACGAAGGTACATATGACTTAGGGTAAAGTAATAGACTATATAAGAAATACAATTTGACTCCTTACTTTGATTGATAACACATTTTTGAGTAGAGACAAAGTTTAGAAATGAAATTTTGATTTTCTTATAACTTATAGGTTACTTGACCTCTTACAATAATACCTCAAATATTTTTTCTCTTTTAAAAATGCTTTTCAAAAATACTAACATTTTTTTGTTTCTTTATGGATTTTTTGGGTGTAATCCACTGAAAACCTTTACGAGATAAAACTCGTTCTCGAGGGGTAACCTAGAGGTTTAACGGCTTATTGCACATGCTCAGTGCAATCGAATAACCTGCGAAAGTGGTCTAATAATTTCTTAGGATTAGTTTTGATGTTTTGCTCGAGGGCGAGTAAAAAGATAAGTGTGGGGGCGTGATTGGTCACCTATATTGCATATATAATGTCACATTCCCATAATGATTGTCTAAAAAATCATGTATTTAATCTTATATTTTTTTAATAAAATGCAGGCCCATTACAAATGGAGGTGAAAGAAAATTGAGCCCAAAAGCCCGCTTTAATTCTGATTTAAATCTTAATTAAAGAGGAGATAAATATTCAGGATGATAAGATGGTTCCAGCTGAAGATCAATGGAAATCAAGGAAGAAAAAACAGGTTGAAAATTAGTTAAATTTAGATTTTCATAAAATCCAGTTTGTTAACCGAAGATCAATGAAGAATCATCAAAATCAGAAGGTCAAAACGGTAGATATTTTTCAACAAATGGAAAGAGAAGAAAACCCCGCAGATCCTCACCCTTGATGTGGCCAGATCAAGGATTGGTTAAAAAGATAGGGGGAGCGTTTGCTCCCCCATCTGCTCATACTCTTTCCCTTCGGGTTTTTGGTTATAAATACTGCATTCTATAGAGAAGAAGGGACCGAAGACAAGAATTAAAATTTTTATTCATTTTTAGGGTTTTAGGAGTATTCTTAGATAGTTCTGAGAAGTTGTATCTCATTTTTACTTTTTAGTTTAGATCAGCAAAGAGAGAAGAGTGAAAATGAGTATGTAATTCATTCTTGAAGTGACAATCAAAGGAGATTCAACTTGCTTATTCAACTTGACTCAATTCGGTATGTCTATATTTTATTTTCATTTTCTTATTTGTTTTCTCTTTATCATGAGTAAATAAACCATCTTCCAGGTTCATTAATCAATCTCTTCTACCTCTTTTCTCTTGATCAGTTTTATGAAAGCAACTTTCTTGAATCATAATAATGCCTAAGTTAAACTTTGTTCTTGAAAGCACATGAGGATGTTTCTCTTTTAAACTTGAACATTTAAAGCACAACTATTTCTAAATCATTTTTATTCCATACTTGCTTCTTTGCTTAATGGTTTAACATTCTATTTTTAATATTGTGCAAATAAAAGTTTTAAGATTTAAACTAAAATCATTTGTTTTACTTGAACATTAAAGGAAACTAAAATTTTTTGCTTATAATAAAAGTAATGTAGCAAAATATTCTTGAGATAAGTAAGTAGTTGAGTAGAAGATTAGTGAGCCCGGATCTTTTTCATAAATTTAAATCGCAACAAAATCACTCTCAAAGTATTTTCTAAAAGATCATCTTCTCCAAATCCTATTCTAATTTTTCAGTTTTTCTTTGAATCACTTCTTTACTCTCTATTTTCTTTTCAACTAAAAAAATACCAACACCAATCCTTATTTTTTAAACAAAACATCGAAAAGGTTTCATCGATTCCCTCCTCATGGACACAACCCATTAGCCCTAAACTACATGGTAATTCTCACCGTATTTTCTTGCAACCAGATATCAATTAAAAATGCACCTAGAGGGGGGTGAACAGGTGAGCTAACTAATTTAGGACAAATAATGTAGAATTAAAAACTTAATTGCAACACACTATGTGTAATCAAGAGTGAGTTCAGATTTCACGTGAAGGGCTCCGAAGCTACTCCTCGAGATTCCTCTAATTAAGAGTTGAAATGCTATTAGAAGCTCTCTTGTTTCAATACAAGTGTGGACACACAACCAATATCAAGCATGTATATAATATGAGCAATGCAAATCAATGCAAGATGTATAAGAGAGAGAGAGAGAGAGAGAGAGAGAGAGAGAGTTGAGAGACAGTGGATCAAACACAAGCACAAAGATATATTTTGAGATTCTAACCATTGCTTTATGTCACCGCATTCACACAGAAGGATTTTCACTATGTCCACACATGATCTTCCACAAAGGGACCTCACTGAGGAATTACAACTAAACCGCAGAGTACACAACTCCTCTCTACAACACAGACCTCTACACAAGAGGTGGCACAAAGCCTAGCACAAAGCAAAGAATAAATAAAACTTAGTGATTCAATGATCACAAACTCTTTCTTGGTGATCATGAAAGATCACAAATAATTTTTCTCATAATACAAAGATCTAAAGATAGATTTGAGATGATAGCTCAAGTATGTGAGAAATCAAAGTGTTTTGGAAAAGAAATAATAAAGAAAATTGTAATATCCCCTATTTAATAATACCATATTATTATTTTTAATTATGTACTTGATTCTACCTATTATTTTATTATTATTAATTACTTGATTTAGTATCATTATTAGTATTATTATTATTTATGACTTGTAGACTCTTATATTTAATTATTTTAAATTATTATTAATGGATAGTATTATTATTTTCATTCCAAGCTCAATAAGCTCAGCCCATTCTCCTTTTCCTTTTGTTTTCTTTTCCTTTTTATGATAAGCTCACATGAACCAAGCCCACTTCCTTATTTTCATCTTTTTCTATTTTCTTTGAGCCCAAAAACTAAGCTCGCGAGCCCACTCTCTATTTTCTTATTCTTCCTATTACTTATTTTTTTAACTAAAGCCCAATAATCTATAACCCATTACCATTGAAATCCTTACCCATTTAACCCAAAACCCAATCCTAATCCTAATCAAAATCTTATCTTATCAAATCTTTTTCATTAATCTTAGCTAATCCTAATTTAAATCCTAATAAAAATCATATCTAAACTGAATCTCCTTGAGATTTTTAGCAATCTTCAATTCTCATTTGAACTACTAAATTAAGTAATCTAAACCTAATTAGAATTCAGGTTTTTAAAATATCTAATAACCTATATAAAAACTCAAACTCCTTCTTTCTCTGTTACCTCAAGAGAAAACCCTAATCCAACTCTCCCTACTTCCATCTTTCCCTTCTCCTCAAGTGGATGGTAAACGAAAAGGGCTTCCAGGTATATGGATTGAGGAACAAACAAGAGGGAACAAGTCCAGTAAATTGATCTAACTTGTGAATTTAATTTCAGTTTTTTCTTTTAAAATTTTTTTAATTAAATTAGAACGACAAGATTTAAATTTGTGAATTAAATTTCAGTTTTTTAAAAAAATTATTAATTTCAACAATTTGCTACTCAACTTGACTATGCCCTCACCTCAGAATTCACCAAACAATATATTTAATGGTTCTTAGAAACTTACCTAATATAATTTTTGTATAATCATTATTTTAATACTCCTCAAAGCCTTGATTTAAGCAAATCAAATCAAAGAAAGTAAACACTTTTTCTATAATTAATATGATACGAATAGTCTAATCAATATTATGTCTATACAAGGGCCATCCATGAAATTTTTGATACATCAAAACCCAATCTAAAATTCAACTGAAATACATGTAAAGATATACCAACCCATAATTTAATTTATATAATTTTTTCAAAATTTTAAAAAAACAAAGGATTTCAAATATATATATATTAAAAAAAAACAATGGCCGCGCAGCCCGACCTTGCCTGGGCAAGGCCTGGCCGAGCCTAGGCCGGGCCTGTTGGGCCTGGCAACAGGGCCAGGCCTGTTCTATTAAAAAAAAATACTTAACAGCCAGACCATACCCAGCCTGGCCCGGGTTTGGCCGGGTTGAACTGCAGAGGGCCCTTGGCCCTTGTTTAATAAAAAAAAAAAAAGAGAAAAAGGAAATTTCGGACCAGGCCTGGGCCTGGCCTGGTCCGGCCTAGATTTTTGTATATAGAAGAAAAAAACCAGAAAGAAAAAAGAAGAAGAAAGGAAGGAAGAAAGGAAAGAATTACATATTAAAATAATTAGTTAAAAATATCAAAAATAGAGAAAAATATAAATAATAGTATACAATAATTCTGCTTTCTATGATAAAATTTTCAGAGGAATTGCAATAAAATTAAATTAGATTACCCCTTTAAAGTTAGTTTTCCTTAATGAAAAATCCAAACCCGTTAAGAAATTTAATGTTAAAAGCCTTTAAAAACCCAGTAAAAGAAAATTTGAAATTGGTCAAATTAAACCTATTAATTTCATGTAATCCAAAAGATCATATTCCCAACCTTAATCTAATTAATCAAGATCAAAAAATAAAATAAAAGATCCTAACAATTTCTATTGAAATAATTTATGTAGATTTATCGGGCCTTATGATTTTAGTGTTTTGGACTCAGGATCGAGTTCAGGTAAGTGTTTTACTTCTTTGTTTAATTTTATTTATTTTGTTGTGAGTGTTTCTATTCTTGGTTTAATTTTTATTTAATTGTATCGTGAGTGCTTTTTCCCCTTCAGTTAACAAGAATTCTTGTGATGAAGAATTTAATCTAGTTATTTAATTATGTTATAAATGCGATTTAAATGATTAAGCTAATTTTCTAGTATTTAGAAATTTTATATTTTCATGAATTATCTTCATGTATTATTTGTAGTATCTTTATGTATTCCTGTATGCAATTAAGTTCATTTGTTCTTAATAATAAACCTTCAAGATCACTACATGACATCGGCTAGGACTTTGCCACTAAGACTCACCTGGATGACATTTGTGACCATTTATTTGATGACCATCATGTTCATGTTATCTAACTACTGAAAAAAATATTGTTAGACGGTAACAACCTCGTCCTGTTTATCATATTCACTGACATACATACATACATATATATATATATATATATATATATATATATATATATATATATATATATATATATATATATATATATATATATATATATATATATATATATATATATATATCCTGTTATACATGTCTCACAATTTCACTTTGAAGTTGTTACTGTTATCATTACCGAGTTATCCCAGCAAATTTAGGTAACATGTACATTAATAATCTTGACAACTAAACTAAATAACTTATACTGGGATTGGGAAAATTGATGGAGGAGACAACGTCTGTATTTTGGGTGGACCTAAATTTAGGTTGCGCAATCAAAAGAGGGTTCCACTGTAGGTTTCCGTGGGGTGACTGGCACCCCGTCCTGTTCCTGTTCCTGTTTCTGTTATACATGTTATACATGTACCTAACATGTTATACATGTTACTGACTACCTTGCAGTAGGTCTTGGTTCAGTGCCAGGGGTCTGGGCCGTGGTCCCGGGTATGCACGGGACCCACCTAAAACACAGACAATGTCTCTAACCGATCACTTTCAATAACTGAGGACCTCGATTGGCACGTGTAATAGGCATAGTATGGGATGCGTCTATTACATGTGACAATTGGTGTTCGCTGACATAATTAATAATGAAAAACTGAATTCTTTCATTGACATTATAAACTGAACCTGACATCTACTTATATGTTATGATAGACCTTGACTATACTCTTGACCTAAAGTACCCCTGATTATATCACTGATTGGTTTAGTTACTATTCATTTATTACTTGGCATGTATTCCAACCTTATCATGTATATCTTTCTTTCATAATATGCTTTCACGTTACATGCATGTGTACCTTCCTATTTTATTTTACCATGCACTAGGTCGCTTATTGACGACCCTGGATTTGCATGTCCAGGATTTTGGACATCTTCTTATATTATTTAGGTGTTCGTGTGATCGTACGCGTTACGAGGAGCTGGAGTCTCTCTTTTCTTGATTATAAGTATTCTTCCTCTTTTATTCAGGTTATTTCCTGATTCTATCTTTATCGCATCCAGCTACTATTTTCTTTCTTTTATTCATCTGTTATCATTGTGTTAGATATTTATATATCATATTACAGTGATATTGATTTATCGTCGTAGATTTTATGGCTTGTTCAGGTTGCTTTAGGCTTAGCGTATATGCGTGGGGTATTTTCCTCGCGTATATACATCGCCGACCTTCATCGCGACTCCGTTTTCGCGTATTTTGTGAAGCGGAGCGTGACAAAATACTTGGGAAAACTTTTTGATAGATAAGTAAAACGAAGATCAAAAACTAAAATTCCCAAAGCTTGATTTTCTTTAATTTTCAAAAACTTTGAAACTATAAAAGATAAGAGTTTTGGCACAAAATTTCTTTTAAAACTTGCTGAAAACACTTAAGAATATGGAGAAATTTGCTCTTAAACTTAAAAATCTTAGAAAAAACAACCCTCAAAGACTCATTTATATAGGGGTCTGAAAATATAGCCGTTGGGGTTCAGAACAGGTCAGAAATGACTCGTCGGTCGACCGCCCGGTCGACCGGCCAACGGTCAGATTTCAGACCGTTGGGTTGTCGCTCGACCGATCGGTCGACCGCCCCAAGGGAAACTGCCTGTCGGTCGACTGCCCAGTCGACCGAGGCCAGAACCAGTGAGCTGGCCTCTTTGATCGGTCGACCGCATGGTCGACCGGGATCATTTCCAGAGAGCAGACTCTCTGGAACGGTCGACCGGTCAGTCGACCGCTTAAGCCTGTGCACGTCGGTCGGGCCGTCAGCAGCCCACAGCTAGGGTTATAGGATTTGAAAACTTGATCTTTTAAATACTCATAAAATCCCATAAAACTCTATAAAATTCACAAAAATAAGTTCTTATAAATATTTGAAAAACAAATATGTGTGACTAAAATTCAACACATATTTCAAACAATTTGAAGTATTTTTGTGATATAGAAATTAAGCTTTAAATAGAAAACAATATTTTCCAAAAAACAAACTTCTAAAGAAAATATGGTTTTTCTATAAACTTGTATAAATACAAAAACAAGATATTTTAAACTCATTTTGAACCATGATGTGCATGGATAGAATCCAATACACATATAAAAGATATATCTATATTTTTGGTAATAAATCCAAAACTAAGTTTTGTTTTTTAAAAATAAAACTTGAAATCATGAACTAGATATACATCAAAATACATTTTTAGACAATATGAACTAAACAATGTATATGGATGAATCCAATATACATATAACTATGTAAAAAATTTTATTCTATCTATTCGTGAAAACATAAGATATGTTCTTGAAATTCTAAAACGGTTAAACTAAAATCAAAACTATTAAACTTGTGTGTTTGTGTTTCTGTGTGTACTTGAGCATATCAAAACTAATCATCTTTACACAAGATCTAAACAAAAACAAAACAAAACAAACCGAAGTCTTCTTGTAGAACTCCTTCTCTAAGCCAACTCGATCCAAACTCAATCCAAATAAGCTTGACTCCTTCCGACTGCTAGATGCGATCCTGACGCGTGAGTGTGTTAGCTCCAAAACTTGACTTTAAATCCTTTGTTTAAGCTAATCACCTACTAAGATCTTGATCAATATCTGAAACTTATTAAACACAAGATCATTAGCAAACTAATCCTCATAAGTTAGTCATTATCAAAGCTAAGCTGAAGGGCCTCTGGGCCAACACACATGAATGGTAACAAGTATCAGGACAGGACATGATAATGGATAAAATATCGAAAATAGTAACAAGTACAACTGAACAATAATATACATGTATCAGGCAAATCATGTTATTTATACGATAATAATAATCAGTATCGCCTGGTATTTTAATCAATCTTTTTCGGTATCCCATATCACTGGCACTTTATGCTAGAACCCGCACTCCGGCTGAATCCATCTGAACATGGCATACGGATACCATAATTTGAACGAGAGAGTGACCAAATAACAAGCATTCCTATTGTTATCATTGTTGATATTGTTATATTATGTTAATTGAAAACTCAATGGTCAAGGAGCTCTAATCGGGTGGGTATATCCCGTGCATATCCGGGATCACGGCTTTATCAAGACTCCCTGGTTGCTGAGATCAGGGCCAACCCACTAGGGTGAAACAAGTAACGAGAAATGGGAGCTCATCGAGCTATAACAGACGATAGCCAGCACTACCACATCCCCTGCAGTAGGACAATAATGGATCCAGATATCCACCCGATAAGATCTAATCAACCGTCAAGCCTCCCCCAATTCCCGTGTTACATTTATTATATTTAATCTACATAGTATATTAGAAACAAGAACAGTGCATGGTACATGTAACACGATAACAGAACATGAGCTTTATTGATAGCATGAAATATAATAACGGGAAACAGAAAATAAGGGATGTGGATTCTAGAGGTGCCCCCGTGGCTTAAATCCACGTGGCACTTAGTTCCACACATCACATATCAACAACACTCATGTCCAGTAACGGGAAACAATCATGTAACAGGAATACAGAAATATTTATGTAGCAATAATTCATGTAATATAAACAGTGATCCATTCAATCGGAATAACCAAAGCATGTATACATGTGAATTCATGTAACAAATGCAGTAATCTATGCAACGAGAGTACAGAAACAATAAACACTTATATATCGAATGAATTTATTAAACAGTGATATGGAATAACTGTGTATAGAATATCTATATAACAGTATCTAGTGTAATTGCTTTTCCGTGTATTAGTGGTACAGGAACATGGACTAATAATATCTAATGTAATAGTATTAGTGTAACAGTGATAATGGTACATGGAATGACAGTATCCGGTATAACATGTATTTACATGAAATACAATATTCTGTGTACTAGAATTTCAGTGTAACGATGATACAGATACATGTAATAACGGTGTCCACAATCATGAGACACATGCTTGTACAATGCCAAGTATAACGGTGGCTCGGTAACAGTGAGTGTATCCGAGTGATATGCGTAACATGAACATGTGTCTAAATATATTAGTTGTTGTAGCGATTTCATTAATAAGAAAATTATCTACAAGTCTATATTTTCAAACCTTTCACAATCTTTTTAATAGTTATTAATTTATGATAATCCAATAATCACTAAATTGATGGCTTTATCAATAATCCAATAATCACTTATTATCATTATATGATTAATTCACTTGTATTTTATATTAACTCGATAATCACAGTTAAATATTATTATATTAAATATGTTAAGAAAGTAGTTACATATCTTTCACTTATCGTTATTTACTATTTACACGATTTATAGATCAATAATTTCAAGTTTACTGATAATCTCAATTTACAACCAATTTATTTAAGTAAACACAATAAAAATAAAATTTATAAAATAAAAATACTCACATAGCCATTATGAAAATGTATCTCTTCTTTCTACGATTGCAACGGTTCCAGAATCGTCCAATTCGGAGTCAGGATGCTCAAGATGTCGCCCGAACACTAAAATCATAACAAAAAAAGGTTAAATATGTAATTTAAAGGATTTAATACGTAGTAAATTTATTTAACAGGGGTTTTTATGTAAAAATTACCTTACTGGGTTTAAAAATGAGTTACGGGCGGGAGATCCACAACTCATACCCATTTGACTTAAACCCATAATTGGATTGGGTTTGAGTTTATTGGGTATTGGGTTTAGTGTTTAGGTTATTACGTTTTACCCAATTTGTGTGTGCAAGAGAGAGAGAGATGAGAACGGAAGAGATGGGACCAGGGAGGAGGAGACCTGGCATGGGGGTGGCGCGGCCTGGGCCGCACGGTCGTGAGACGATGACGGCCGGCCAGAGGCGGCGGTCTGGCCAGGAGGCCAATGGCGGGGGGGGGGGAGAGAAAGAGGAAAAGAGAGAGACAGAGAGATCAAAGGAGAGAGAAAAGGGCAGGGTAGAGGAGCAGGGGCCAGGCCCGCTGCAACATCCTGAATTATTAAAATCTTGATTTAATATTCTAAATACTTGATTAATGAGATTATACAAGATTATCTGAGGTAATTTAAATATTTTGTGCCATTTTGGGATTTTAGAAATTTTGAGAAAAATTTGGATGTGAGGTAAATTGGAGAATATATATATATATATATATATAGAGAGAGAGAGAGAGAGGTCTTCGTGTGAGAAACTTTCTCACACGAAGACCGTGAGAAAATTATATAAGAGCGATCATGTGAATGATTCGAACCGTTCATATTGATTTACATACTTTATTTAAGATACCAATAAAAAATCACGCGATTCCGTGCTTTTTTACCCATGCAACAAGTGGTTACAAAACATACGTTATATTCACCGTAAAATAAATATGTCATTTGATGCATGGGTAAAAAAGTTCGGAATCGCGTGATTTTTTATTAGTAACCTAATTAGAGTATATAGATCAAGATAAACGGTTCGGATCATTCATAGAATAGCTCCTATATGATTTTCTCACGAAGCTTATTTTGAGAAAATTTCTCATTTGAAAAATTTTCTATATATATATATGTATGTATGTATGTATGTATGTATGCATATACCTGTATAGATTATGTGTGTTAAGTGTGTGCGAAATTTTTTTATGCAGTCATCCTTGCATGGATATATGTATATACAATTATACGCAAAATTGTGTATGTAAATTCATGTAAATTAGTGAATGGGTATATTGTGTAAAGATAATGCAAGTAAATACCAAGAAAGATACTATAATAATATATTCCTAATAGTTAGTGGGAGAGGGTAGGTGTGCATGGCATGAGTTGATGAGGGCTAGGATTTACCTAGAAATTTGTGTGTATAGTGGCATGATAACATGAGAGAGAGATTGTGAGTGTGCATAATAACAAAAATTGAGGGGGGGTTTTTGTAAAAGGAGGAGAGAAATATCTCATTCTTTTCCTTCATTTCTAGGGTTGAAATGAATCTCACGTTTATCTCCCTCAGCCCCCTAAAACCCTAGATCCCTCTCTCTCAAATTCCCTCTCCTCTTCCCCTCTTCCTCCCCCAACTCTTCTTTCTTCTCTCTCTCTCTCGCAGGGCGGACCACGGCCGGAAATTCATAGGAGCGGCTGCGCGCGGCCAGAGCCGCGGTGGTACCGACGGTGCTCGAGGCGATGGTGGGCAGCGGGTCTTCTTATGGATCTATAGGCGAGGGGAGTTATCTTGAATCCATTCCTTTCTTGTCTTATTGAATTTTGAAATTTTCTTGAATTAGTAGAGAATTTCTCTAATACTAAGCGTATATCTAGATGTTACTAATTGGTGGAAAATGTGGAAGTCTATATTACTTTAGGTTGAGAAATTAAAGCCATGTTCTTGTTCCCTCATGTTGTCAATCTAGAGTTAGATGAAATTGATGACTTGATTAAGGAAAGGGAGGTGAGGGGGACCTTCTGTTGATCCATTTTATTTTGAAACCCTAATGATATTTCATGAAGTCCTTAAGCATGAGATGGTATGATTTTGATCTTGACGTAAATGTGTTAATTAAATTGTATATATTAATTAATGAAAGGTGATAGAATACTATAGTATTTATAACGTAGTGAAGGATCAAGCTTATCTTTTTAAATATTTTTTTAAATTCAGAGAAATTTTAAGACACACGTAAGGATCAACATGTATTACCTAAGGGAGTCTTCAATCTATGTTTTCCCCATATTTTCTTATAAAATTTCTGAATAAAATAATTATTTTGAGGAAATAGTGAACATTCCTTGTAGGCGCAGAATCTGTTAAAGATCATAACCTGTAAAATGGGCTCAGTTCAATAGTGTGGTTAAGTTAAATAATATCATATTATATATCGTTGAAAATATAATCGAGTCTACTTTCCAAGGTTCATACCATGTCCTTATCGGATACATGTATCTTAAGTTATGACTGAAACAATGCATGTTGGTCGAACTATCGTGCTGCAGAATTCATTCACAGCTGATGAGCTTCTGAATTTTTAGAGCAGTTTAGTTAATTAAAACCTATCATATAATATATTATTGGAAAGGTAGTAGAGTCTAGTTTCTAATAGATTTTTCTTTGTTCTATTCTAATATGTAGAATGAAAGTTATTATAAAAAAAACTCCATTGGTTGTCTGAAAAGATTGAGCCATAAAAATGTGTTTAAGTAATAAGTTCATGACTAGTGGCCACTGCTAAATCAAACTACTTATATTATATGATATATTATCTAAAAGATACATATAGAGCTATAAGAGTCCACCTTCCAGCAGTTTATTTCACATTCCGTTTGGATGTATGTGATAGAGGCTTTATTGAAACACCACGAGCAAATTGAGGAATTTTTGCTAGAGTTGAATGGTGGTTGTAGAAAGAGTGATTCTTATTGATATAGTAAAGACCCTACAAACCCTTAACGTGTAGGGATTGAACTTCAATATTAATTTACAAAGCTAAATCGTGTCCCTTTATATCTAAAAGAGAAATTTTGAGAACACGGAAGTCTCTCAATTAAACCTAAGCCCTCCCTTCATTAAATTTTGTATACAAAGAAGATGAGATTATACTCCTAACGTCTACACCTGTAATGTCTTGGTTGATACTCTAAGAAAGTCTAAAGAAGAACTGATAAAATCTCATGATCTTGTAACAAAAGATTTAATTAAGCTATATCCAAAAGTTCGAAATCAGCAAATATAAGTCATGGAAGCCTCAAAGAATATCTTGACCTGTAAGGAAGAGATAGTATGTTGGAACTCTCCTTCTAAGCCCTTTGGATTATATTGCAGTAGTGTTGTATGCATCACATGTATTAGAAAGAGAAATACTCAAGCGACTCCTACAGCATCACTATTTTACCTCCAAAATCGAGACTTGTGTATTTAAATTCAAAAGTAGTATACCTTAAAATGTGAGTACGGTAGATGAAGCTTGAAAAATATAACTCCAACTGTAGGAAAACTTCTATAGTGAAATGATTTAATGACTAGTCAATGAGTGAGAAGGGCCTGAATTGTATATAGACTAGTTGAGAAATTTGTCAAAAACTATTAGATCAGATTATGGGCGAGTACCCATGTTTATTATTCTTAAGGATCTTTTACGCATAATTAATAAATTCTAGTAATTTTCGGCTATGTCTTTTCTTAATTGTCGTCATTTAGTCTTATCACAAATAATTGCACTGCAAGTTGATGAAGTCTGTCTAATATTTTCCACCTTGTTTTCGCATACTGCATTAGACTGAGTTATCCATGTCACAAAGTAAGGATATGATTTTCACAAGTAGGAGGGAAAGATTTTGTGATGGTTCATTTATATGAATAATCAAGTTAGCTCGGTGAACGATTGAATGCCGTAAGATACAAATTTGGGTTTAGAAGTCAAGTATTCATCTATGACTATGAATACAACTATTAGGAATTAAGAAAGATAAGGCAAAATTTCAATCGATAGCAAGACGCATATGAGTTAATCTAATAGATGCTAACTTAATTAAGTACCCTCATACTCTGACCTCGAACATCTAAGACTCTTCCCAATTACATGTGAAGAGGGGTTAATTAATTAAGTCCAAGAATAAGAAAAATATATGATGGCATAGTTAGTAAAAACTATGCAAGTGTATAAGTAAAATTTAAAACCCAAGATGTGCCAACTGAAAGTGACTATGGTTAAGTGGATTAATCAACTCTATCAGTTAAACAATAAGATGTATGAAGGGTGGAGTACAACAACTACAAGACTTACTCGTACAAATTAGGAATTTATGTATTAAAAGTGTAATCAACGGTTTAGACGGGTCATTGAACGGTTGACATTGATAATATTTTGTGTATAAAATGATTGTTGCATATGAATGATACTGAAGAATAAATGTAATTAAGTGTGACAGGATGTATACAGTTATACATGCTTATACACATACACCTCTATTAGAATATGCAGTTGTTGATAATATGAATAAGAACTCAATTTACATGAATGAGATACGTAGGTCACTTTACTGTTGACTTACAACTCCTGTGTGAATGTATAACCAGTAAACCATATACATCTTATTGATAATAGAATTACTAAATAGGAAGGTGAACTGTAACTAATATTTGCATACACAAATACAGTGAATTACATACATTCTCCAGTGATAAAAGTGATAAGCTGAGAATCAAACTATAATAAATAGTCAAATTGTTGTAATATGATGAAGTGATTGTTATCTGAGTGTATGTATACACATACAGTGAACCACTTGAAGTTCTTCGGTAATAGAGCTGATAAGCTGCAAAGTAAACCATAGTATTTAATTGATGTTCATATTGTTACTACACTGGTTGTTATCTCCGTGTAAATATAAGAATGTCTTTCGCTTTCTTGCTCATTGAGGAAGGGGCCGGGTAGGAACTGGTAAGAGGGGGAAGACGGTGTTATTGCATTATATACATACATATACATAGGAAGAAGGGGCCGGGCGGGAGCCGGTAGGAGGGGAAGACGGTGTTATTGTTATATGATGTTTATACATGCATATACACGTATATATATAGGAGGAAGGGGCCGGACAGGAGCCGGTAGGAGTGGGAAGACGGTGTCATTATGTTATATATCTTTATATAAGAAGGAAGGGGCCGAGCGAGAGCCGGCAGGACGGGGAAGGCGGAGATTTATCACACTTCATATGTGATTGCATATGCATATGAATAACGTACAATACGCCTCTCATTAATATGACATGTGAGTGTTGTGAAGTGTAATGTGATACTGCTACATGTGAAGTGCAATAAGATTACAAGATATAAAAGTATATTTTGTGATGCATGTGTTATCTGAACGCATACACTATATAACAAGATGGTGGGTGTGTAATTGGCGCGTCCGTGCATGATATATGAAATACGTATGTGACACATACTAAGAATACATAAGAAGAATTTGATAATAAAATATAATCGCCGACTTCTTATTTTACTGAGCTTATAGACTTTGTAGCGTGTGGCATAGAGTATGGGAAAATGTCATAGGAAATCAGTGTCCAAAAGAGTCGGACCGTCCCCGAAGATTATGGAGCCCAATTGTTTCGTCATATGTTATTGATTCTCTTTTTCTCTTATTCATCTACATCTGCTTTATTACTCGAAAAATCATGCTTATTATTGATTGTATTCACCATTCTCTGATTTCTTCTATATCTCCTCACTGAGCTGTTGAGCTCACCCCCTACAGATTATTATGTTTTCACGCATGGTGAGGCGAAGACCCAATTTAAGTTTCCAAGCGCCTTGTGAGAAATCCGGTTACATAGAGAAGTTTTAGAGTTGTAGTTTATGTGATTGTAAAGTTCCATGTTGTATATGTTTACAATCTGATTGATGTTATTATAGCACAAGTTAGATAGCCTTGATCTTGATGAATTAGATTTTATAATAAATTGGTGTTATGTTCTGAATACCGAGAGGAGTATTCTCAAGCATTATTCTTTTGTTTCCATATAAGTAGGCGATGTCAAACTGAAATTGTTAGAAGGAGTATAAGTAGGCCGTTGTGAGCCGAAATATTATTATGATTGCATGGGAGATTGTTGACTTTAATCAACATGTTAGAAGGAGAATAAGTAGGCTAGTTTAGCCGAAATTATTGTGCATTAAAATGTATATTTGGACATATTAGTAATTATAAAGGTGCTGCAGAAATTTTCAAGAATATTGGAGATGAGTATGATAATCTGTTGATCAATATAGATGTTTATATAAATTGAGATCATTAGAATCTGAGACCGTTACACCCGCCCCTACGGCGGTGCAGCAGCGGAGAGAGAGAAAAAGAGAGAGAGAGGAAGTAAAGAGATGTTGGAACTTACAATTTAATGATAATAAATTTTAATGATAATAAATGTGGTGCAGGACATTGGAGCTTAATCTATAGAGCTAGTACTGAGTCTGGTAACTCAAGTTTATTCAAGGATACTGACTATTTTTGTGTATTTTTAGAAATTTGTTAAAAGCCTTGATCACACACACAAAATAATCTTATAGTCGACTAACCCCTTTCTATAGTCGACTAACATATCTTTTAGTCGACTTATAATAGTCTATAGTCGACTATGTATCTTCACAGAAAAATATCAGTTTCTGTTTGTTGACTGTAATCAATATTAGTCGACTAACCCTTATATCTAGTCAACTAGTTTTAGTTTCCAGAGACTTATCATTCTGTGTCAGCCTTCTATAATTAACTTGATCTTTACGCTAGTCGACTAACCCAGGCAAAACTTCTTATAGTAGTCGACTACTCTAATATCCTAGTCGACTAACTACAGTTTCTGACTGTTATTCAGTTTTGATCTTTTGGTGTTTTCTCCAACGTTTTGATTTTCAAATTTGAGTTGATAACTTCCCTAACTGACCATTGATTTCACCTATAAATAGGGATGTTATCTTTGGATGTAATCACCAATTTAAATCATAAGTTTTTCTGTCCAAAACTCTGTTGAAAATTCTGTTTTTCAGAAAACTATTTTCTACTTTCTGTTCTTCACACAATTCCAATTCTTTTGTGAAAAATTCTGATAGTCATCCTATAAGATACCTTGTTCACAATCACGTACAAATTTCAAGGCTTATAGGTTGTTATATAGTAATCAATCAAAGAGAAAGTGTTTTCTTAGTGTAAAGAAGAGTTGTACAGATTTGACAAAGGGTGTTTTGTCAAGTGGTAAATAAGGAGTTGATTTTGGGGTGTATCAAAAGCAAGATAAAGAAAATCTCAAGCAGGTTACTTGGGGATTGGACGTAGGTCACGAGTACCAAAGCTGGATAAAATCTCTCGTGTTTATGCTTGCATTTTTCTGAGATTTATTCTGTGCATTTTCCTTTCTTGCAAGTATTTTAATTAAAAGTGTATAAACACTGTTCATCTCTGTTTTAGTGTTTGTGTTACCTTATTTATAAATCCTACATTTGGTATCAGAGCCTGCTTGCAGTGTTCAAAGACGGTAACGGAGTTTCTTTCATTACAATTCAAGGAAGGACATTCTACACAACGTCCATCATTATTTGATATATCAAACTACAACTACTGAAAGTGTAGAATGAAGATCTATTTACAATCACTCAACTATGAACTGTAAGTACACCTAAAGAAGGGTGAATAGGTGTACGGCTAATCTAATAAACAAAATGCGGAAATTAAAACTTAAATAGCAACACACTTAATGTAACTAACGAGTGTAGCCGAATTCCCGGTGAAGGGCTCTGGACTAACTCCTCTTGATTTCTCTGAATAAGAGTTGAGGTGCTATATGAAGTTCCCGTGGTTAAACACAAATGAGGCACACACAAACAAGCCAAGCATATAATATATGAATGAGCAATATGAAATGTGCAAGGCACAAAGTGAAAGAGAGAGAGTAAGAGTCAATAGATCAAACGCAAATACCAAGATTTTTTTCGAGGTTCGAGCACACAGCTCTACGTCCCCGCCTTCACACAGAAGGATTTTCACTAACTTGTCCACACAGGATTCTCATACAGGGAACCTCCACTGAGAATTTGGGGCAATACAATAACCGGGAGTACACAACTCCTCTCTCAATTACAACACAACCTCTACACTTAGAGGCTAGGCACAAAGCCACCACAAATTAATCACCTCACACTTGAGGGATGGGCACAAAGCCAAACACCAATCAACCTCTCACTAGAGGGATAAGGCACAAAGCTACCACTCTAAAAATCAACCTCTACACAAGAGGGATAATACTAAGTAGGAGGGTTTACAACTTAGTGATCAAAAGACCACAAACAACTTCTTTTCCCACAAAATAAAGATCCTAATAGATAGGATAGCAAGATAGGCTCAAGTGTGGAAAACAAGAGTTTGGAAATCAAAACTCAAAGAAAAACTCTTGGGAAAACTTTTAGAATAGATAGAAAAATATAGATCAAAAACCAATCCCAAAAGACTTTCCTTTTTCTTGATTTTTCCAATCCCTTTTAAACAAATAAAGATGAAAACTTTGAACCCAAAAACTCTTTTTAATTGCTGCAAAAACACTAGTAAGATTAGAAAATATGCTCTCAAAATTGTTGGTCAAAATAGTGAAGAGAAAGCCCAATTTATAGGCTCTTTGAAAAACTAGCCGTTGGCAGCTAATTATGGTCAGAATTGACCATCCGGTCGACCGGCCGGTCGACCAGCCAACGGTCGAAATTTGACCGTTGCCAACCTCCGGTCGACCGTCCTTACCCGAGAGTAAGGAGACTTCAGTGGGTCGACTGCACGGTCGACCGGCCAAACCAAATGGCCTTTGTGCACGTCTCGTGCACATCCGGTCGACCGTTCTGTCGACCGGCTCCTGGTTCGGTCGGCCGCCAGAGCCTGGCAGGCAGAATTCAGGATTTAAAACTTGGGTTTTCAATTACCAAATAATCCCATAAAATCTCTAAAAATTCACAAAAATAAGTTCTTGCATGATCTTTGAAATACAAACTTGTTTGAGTAAAAATCAAACCAAGTTACAAATATTTTGAACTCTTTTTGTGTTTTAAAATTTTGCCGAAAACCAAATTCCGTATTTTTCAAAACTTGAATTTTTGAGGTGAAAAATTGTTTTGTCCAAAACTCATCCAAATACAAAAACATGATACTTAAACAACTTGAAGCATATAGTATATGGATATAATCAAATATACATGAAAGATATATATATCAATGTTTTTGACTTAAAATTCAAAAATATGTTTTTTTAAAATACCAAAACTCCGAACTCATGAAATAGACTATCAAACTGAGTTTGTTTAATAGTTGAAGCATATATGTATATAGAACAAATATAATATACATTAAACCATGTAAACTTGTTGATTCTATCTATACATGAAAACCATGATCGGTTAAACCAAAAATCGAAAAATAAAACATGAAACTTAAACAAGTGTGTGTGTTGTGAACTTGAGCATATCACATTATCTAATCTTTAACAAATGGATCTAAAACATAAACTAAATAATGTACCGAAGTCTTCTTGTAAAGCGCCGTCTCCAAGTCGACTCGATCCAAACGTGATCCACCGAGCTTGACTCCAATGAGTGCTAGATATGAACTTTGATGCTCGGGCTCTTGAATCACCATGTGAAAGCTCCAAAACATCTTTGTTAAAGTTAATCACCTACTAATATCTTGGTTAAGTATCTGAAACTAAACATCACAAGATTATTAGTAAATAATAACTACATGAGTTAATCATCATCAAAATTAGAGTGGAAGGCCTCTGGGCCAACGATCTCCCCCTTTTTAATAATAACAAAACTCATGGAGTTATATATACATGGATTAAAGTTAAACTTCAAAGAAGCTCCCCCTTCACTCATGCATAGCAATAAACAATAAATATATGCAATGAATACTAAACATGAATATGCATCAACATGTATAAAATAATGAAATGAACATGCTCTTGATACCAAACTTTTAAAATAGATTCCTTTTCCTTTTTGAAATAAACATGTTCTTAAATAATTGCTCTTGATACCAATAAAAATTTCAATTCGAAAACTTTATCAATAAAAGCAATAAAAGCTCTTGATACCAATCAATAAAAAAACTCTTGAAAGCTTTTGATACCAATCAATAAAAAAATTCTTGATACCAATTGAAAGATAATCAATACAAGCTCTTGATACCAACAATAAAAATTTTAACAAAAGTTTCTTTATATCATTAAAACAAAACAACAAATTATGAAACAATAAAAGCTCTTGATACCAAATTGAAACTCAAATAAACCAATAAACATGCATATAAACTCACAAATACTTCTCCCCTTTTTTGTCAATTATCAACAAAGGGGTCAAAGAAAACAATAAAACAATGTTCTCCCCTTTTTGTCTTAAACAAAAAAAATCTCAATTAGGGGTGAAATCAAATCAAAACTTTATGATACCAATTAAAAAAATATATCAATTTAGTGCATCATGATATCAATAAATTATACTAATTGAAAGTACATAAACAAATGTTTTTAACATAAATTTAAATACCAAATGTAAGTAAATAAATCATTTTGACGAATTCAACTAAAATTTTGATATCAATTAAAAGATATATAGATAATCTTGATATCAATTGTAAAGATTAGTATCAATTGAAAGTAATTTTTCATTAAGAGCATATGATACCAAAAATAATCAATATCCTTTTTCAATCATTTTTCATAAAGTGTGGGAGTAAAATACGAAAGGTAAACAAAATTACTTGAAAAGTGAAATATAAATTTTCTCCCCCTTTATGAAATACCAAATAAAATAATGCATAAGCTTGTATAAGATACCAATTGAAACATAATCAATTGAAATATAATAATCATTTAAGAAATCAAGCTTAGCGTAACCAAAATTTGCGCTCAAAGATATAGAGATATAGTAAGCACAAATAAAGCATATATATGTATGAAAAATTGAATACCAATCGAAATTGATACTATTTGAAGTGCAAGCATACATATATAAAAACATATATGAGTATACAAAAAGAATGTCAATAGTGATACCAATTGAAAAGATCCAATGATACTAATTGAAAACATAATAAGATCAAGTATATAACTCATATTTCTTACCACCCATTTCATGCACATGTTTAAAAGAATTTTCAATAATAAGCATACAAGGCATGGTCGCCCAACCAACCGCCCTTAAATAGAAAGGGTTTTCAAAAATAGTTTTAAAAATAGATTAGCATAATTGAAAACTCTTCCAAAATGAAGAATACGAACTAGTTATAAAAAAAATTTGTAAACTAGTACGAAATCCTTCAAGTAAGGAATAAAATAAAAATATATTCCATAAAAAATATGTAAATCACATGATCACCAAACACTCGAAATCTATAAAACCCATATCATACTCATGAAAACAAAATCATGAGAAAACAACAAATATATGAGTGTACAAGTTATGTGAAAAACATAATCATGAAAATAGTCAATTTAGCTCAATTATGAATTACCTTGTCAAAAACATGAAAATCATCAAAGTCAAATAGGCTTCAAGGTATATGTATGTTTTATCTAAACTACAAATATACATACATATCCCTAAATATAATTGAGTCCATAATAAAGATTTACATGAAAGGCAAAAAGACTCAAAGGGGTATACATGTATGTCTTAAGTTTTGACAAAATAGGCATATACATTAAGCTAAACATATAAACATGAAAAACATATACAAAATGGGAATACAAGTCAAATACATGAATCATCAAAACTAGGCTATACTAGTACATCTAATGGGTACAAATGAGCGTTCAAGCACAAACGTATAATAGTCAATTTGTAGCTCACTAGTTGTTTAAGTATATATCCAAGTTTTAATGAAAACTAACATCTAAATATGTAATCAAAACATGAAGTATAGAAATCAAAACAAAAACTCATAAACATACATATGATCATTATGTACATGCACATGCATAGATCTAGGACATACACATTACTTAAAACAAATGTGAGAACACAAAGATATAAATCCATATTAAACATAGGTGTCTCAAATAACTAATCATGTATATCACTAATCTAAATATCATGGCATATAACATACTAATCATGAAACATCATAACATGCTAAAATCAATGATATGAAAAGCATGTAAACAATAAATGAGGAGTAAGAGATTGTTACCAAAACCGAAGAGGTAACTCTCCATGTCTCCAAAACACGGTGGTTCTCCCACCAAAATTCCCTTGAAAGTGATGCATCCAAATAGTCCTCTTTTAGCTCAGAACGCATCCACCTCAAGGCACTATCACTCTTACGTCATGCGAGAGCCTACACCTACATCAAATAACATAGGGGTGGTCTTTGGTACCACACTCTTTTGAGTCCATGGGGGTTAGTTCCTTTCCTAACCCAAATAAACTTATTTGCTAAATTAGAATTATTTATCTTATCATAACAAAATTTAGCAAGGTGGCCCTTACGTCCACAATGTGTACATGTGTACACATGAGCATACATCGTGTTATAAGTGTGTACGTGAGGAGCATGCGTATGCCGTGGTTTGTGTGCATGCATAAGAGGAACTTGTTTCTTTCGAAATATAGATTCCAACCGTGAGTGGTTCAAAGCACAATGACTCAAAGTGGAGCCCAAATAATCAATACTCATCTTAAGCATAGATATATCATTTTCAATTAAGGTAGAAGAGGTGCATGCAATAGGTGAGCTAGATGGTGAAGCTACACTAGTATGGAAAACATGTGAATCTATATCATTTTTCAAAGAAATATTTTTCTTTAAACAATCTTCCAATTCTTTTGAAATCAAATCAATTTTGTTTTTCAAAGAATCATTTTCTTTTACAACAAAATCAAGTTTTGAAGTTAAAGATTCATTTTTCTTTAAACAGTATTACAATTATTTTTATTTTTCAAAATCTTGTTTTCATTTAGGGCAAGATCAAGTTGGGATTTAAGTGAGTCACGTTCACTTGAAATCTCATCCCTTTCTTGCAAAGCAATCTCAAGTCTAGAAAATAAATTTTTATTTTCTTCTTTTAAACCAAAATGATCCTTTTTCAAAAGTTTATATTTTGAAATCAAATTTTCACAATTTTTGGCAAGTTCATCATTCAAGGCTTGTGCATCTATACACTCAATGCAATGTGAACTAGTGCTAGCATCTAGTTGAGTTTCCGAATATACCTCAAGGGAGTCATTCCCTTGGACCATGAGCAGCGTTCGTCGGACTCATCTCGACTAGATTTCCTCCTTTTATTAATAAGCGTTGGTAGCTCGGGAGATGTTAAAATGTTTCACACTGCAAAAGCGGAATCATAGTGAGAAAACACATGTAAATATATTTTTTATCAAGGGATGCTCTAAGTGCCTTAAGTGCTTGTGCATTAGCCATCACTAAGGTAGGATTCCTTGGTAATGACAAGGTAAACTTTGTATCCTAGGGCTTTTAAATGACAACTCATCATAACCTTCCATATATCAAGTCTAGAGATATCAAACATGGGAGGGCTATCCATGAGTGCAAACTATATGTGTGCAAATGCAAATACAAATGTAGATTAGCAAAATCAAGATCACACTCTTAGGTGGTTAAACCTAATATCAGGAGCATAGGCTCTGATACCAATTGTAAGTACACCTAGAGGGGGGTGAATAGGTGTACAGCTAATCTAATGAACAAAATGCGGAAATTAAAACTTAAATAGCAACACACTTAATGTAACCAACGAGTGTAGCCGAATTCCCGGTGAAGGGCTCTGGACTAACTCCTCTTGATTCCTCTGAATAAGAGTTGAGGTGCTATATGAAGTTCTCGTGGTTAAACACAAATGAGGCACACACAAACAAGCCAAGCATATAATATATGAATGAGCAATATGAAATGATGCAAGGCACAAAGTAAAAGAGAGAGAGAGAGAGTAAAAGTCAATGGATCAAACGCAAACACCGAGATTTGTTTCGAGGTTCAAGCACACAGCTCTACGTCCCCGTCTTCACACAGAAGGATTTCCACTATTGTCCACACAGGACTCCCACACAGGGAACCTCCACTGAGGATTTGGGGCAATACAATAACCGGGAGTACATAACTCCTCTCTCAATTACAACATAACCTCTACACTTAGAGGCTAGGCACAAAGCCACCACAAATCAATCACCTCACACTTGAGGGATGGGCACAAAGCCAAACACCAATCAACCTCTCACTAGAGGGATATGGCACAAAGCCACCACTCCAAAAATCAACCTCTACACAAGAGGGATAACACTAAGTAGGAGAGTTTACAACTTAGTGATCAAAAGACCACAAACAACTTCTTTTCCCACAAAACAAAGATCCTACTAGATAGGATAGCAAGATCAGCTCAAGTGTGAAAAACAAGAGTTTGGAAAAAAAAAACTCAAAGAAAAACTCTTGGGAAAACTTCTAGAATAGAAAGAAAAATATAGATCAAAAATCAATCCCAAAGACTTTCCTTTTTCTTGATTTTTCCAATCCCTTTTAAAACAAATAAAGAAGAAAACTTTGAACCCAAAAACTCTTTTTAATTGCTACAAAAACACTAGTAAGATCATAAAATATGCTCTCAAAATTGTTAGTCAAAACAGTGAAGAGAAAGCCCAATTTATAGGCTCTTTGAAAAACTAGCTGTTGGCAGCTAATTATGGTCAGAATTGACCATCCGGTCGACCGGCCAACGGTCGAAATTTGACCGTTGCCAACCTCCGGTCGACCGCCCGGTCGACCGTCCTTACCCGAGAGTAAGGAGACTTCAGTGGGTCGACCGCATGGTCGACCGGCCAAACCAAATGGCCTTTGTGCACGTCTCGTGCACATCCGGTCGACCATTCCGGTCGACCGGTCGGTCAACCGCCAGAGCCTGGCAGGCAGAATTTAGGATTTAAAACTTAAGTTTTTAATTACAAAATAAATCTCATAAAATCTCTAAAAATTCACAAAAATAAGTTCTTGCATGATCTTTGAAATACAAACTTGTTTGAGTAAAAATCAAACTAAGTTACAAACATTTTGAACTCTTTTTGTGTTATGGAAATTTTGCTGAAAACCAAATTCTGTATTTTCCAAAACTTGAATTTTTGAGATGAAAAATTATTTTGTCCAAAACTCATCCAAATACAAAACATGATACCTAAACAACTTGAAGCATATAGTATATGGATATAATCCAATATACATGAAAGATATATATATCAATGTTTTTGACTTAAAATTCAAAAATATGTTTTGTTAAAATACTAAAATTCCAAACTCATGAAATAGACTATCAAACTAAGTTTGTTTAAATAGTTGAAGCATAGATGTATATAGAACAAATCTAATTTACATTAAACCATGTAAACTTGTTGACTCTATCTATTCATGAAAACCAAGATCGGTTAAACCAAAAACCGAAAAACAAAACATGAAACTTAAACAAGTGTGTGTGTTGTGAACTTGAGCATATCACACTATCTAATTTTTAACAAATGGATCTAAAACATAAACTAAATAATGTACCGAAGTCTTCTTGTAGAGCGCCGTCTCCAAGTCGACTCGATCCAAACGTGATCCACCGTGCTTGACTCCAATGAGTGCTAGATATGAACTTTGACGCTCGAGCTCTTGAATCACCATGTGTAAGCTCCAAAACATTTTTGTTGAAGTTAATCACCTACTAATATCTTGGTTAAGTATCTGAAACTAAACATCACAAGATTATTAGTATACAATAACTACATGAGTTAATCATCATCAAAACTAGAGTGGAAGGCCTCTGGGCCAACATGAACTATAGAACATAGTAGAAGCACCATACACCAAGTCAACCACCAATTATAATAAGTGGAGTGAATAATAAAAGAAGTCTGTAAATCTTGATGCCATAGCAATGAATGCGCTTTTTTGTGCATTGAATAAAGAAGAATTCAATCGTGTGTCAACGGCTAGATCTGCAAATCAAATATGGCAGATTTTACAGGTATCACATGAAGGTACCAATAAAATTAAAGAATCTAAAATCTTTATTCTTGTTCACAGGTTTGAACTCTTCAAAATGAAGGAGAATGAAACCTTGCAGAAATGGTTACAAACTTCACCGACATTACAAATTTCTTAGTAGCCCTTAGAAAAGAATACACTCAAGTTGAAAAGTTAGAAAGATTCTTTGTACACTTACATATAGATTGGGAGAAGAAAACTACTGTAATAGAAGAAGCAATGACCTTTCAACAATGTCATTAGAAAACCTTATTAGTAATTTAATGGCATATGAAGTTCAATTTGAAGATAGGAAGAAGGATGAACAACAACTTCAATCCAAGAAGAAAATAGTTACTGAAAATACACCTAGAGGGGGGTGAATAGGTGTATAAGCTAATCTAATGATAATGATGCGAAATTAAAAACTATTTATGCAAACTAAAATTATTATGCTAACACACCAAGTATAATATAAGAGTGTAGCCGAATTCTCGGTGACGGGCTCTGCACTATCTCCTCGAGATTCCTCTTGATTAAGAGTTGAGGTTGCACTATGGCTCTATTAGTTGAATACAAGTGTGGGCAAACAATCCCAAGTATATATCAATTAAGCACAAGTATATCAAGCATATAAAGAGAAAAACAATATAAGCATGCAAGATATATAAACACAAGTGAGAGAGAGAGCAATCGCAAACACGGGAAAATTATTTCGAGGTTCGAGAACCCTTACTCTATGTCCCCGCCTTCAACACTATGAAGGATTTTCACTAGAATCGATTCTGCAAGATCACTCGGTACCGCAATACCTACAACGAGTTCATACTAGAACTCTTAGACTCACTAGTCCCTCTCTTGTTCCCGCAAGAATAACACACACAAGCACACTAGCTTGTCGAGGCCACACCTCTTGCAACTCCTCCAACCACATGTCGGAACACTTGGTGATCACTTTACTTGATCACCTAAAAATACTCTTCACCGAGGCACAACCTTTACAACTCCTCACAATACAAGGATGAAATCTTGTGATCACTTCTCTTGATCACAAAAATAACTCTCACAACAAAAATCCCCAGAGGATTGATATAGCAATGAAAAGCTCAAGTTTGTGTGAGAAAAATAAGGTAGAGTTGGGGTGAAAAACTCAAGAAATCTCTTTAAGAAAATACTCTCAAAGACTCTCCTTTTGATTTGAAAGTTTCAGCCCACAACAAGTGAAGAAAAACACTAAGAGAGGTAGAAAAAACTGGCTTTAAAACTCTCTTGAAATATTATAGAAAACAGGCCAAAGAAACTCTATTTTATTTGGAAACAAAAACTAGTCGTTGGGAGCCAACTTAGCAGAAAATTCTGCTATCGGTCGACCGGCCAGTCGACCGGCCAACGGTCAAAAATATGACCGTTGGGGCTGCCAGTCGACCGCACCCAACACTTGACCTACCGGTCGACCGCCCGGCCGACCGGCCCTCAAGCCAAAGGGCTGTGCACGTTTCTGTACACATTAGTCGACTGCCCGGTCGACCGACTTCTGTCTCAGTCGACCGCAGAAGGCCAGGTCAGCAAATTTTAAGGATTAAAAGTTAGTTTTATAAACTCTTATAAAATCCCATAAAATTACTAAAAATCTACACAAATAAATTTATTGAAATACTTTGAAGTACAAATATGTGTGATCAAAAATCAACACATATTACGAACATTTTGAACCATTTTTGTGATATAGAAATTTTGCCTTAAACAAAAATCCGTATTTTTCAAAATCAATTTTTAATTTGAAAATGATTTTTCTAAAACTTCTTCAAATATAAAAATAAGATATTTTAAACACTTTTGAAGCTTAGTGTGTATGGATATAATCCAATACACATATGAGATGAAATATCTATGTTTTTGATAATAAACTCTAAAATAAGTTTTGATAAATACAAAACTCAAAACACATGATATAAAAACATCAAATAAGTTTTTTCTAAACATTTGAACCAACAATGTGCGTGGATGAAATCCAAAACACATATAAACTTGTTTTAATAGAATCTAATCATGAAATATAAGAAATTATACTTTGAAGCTCAAAGTCAAAATGGTATTTTCTAAAATCAAAACTGTTTTATGAAAACACAATAAATTTTTTGTGTGTGTATGAGATTGAGAAATCCACAACTAATCTATCCTTTACATCTTATCTAAAACACAAAATCTTAACACTTACAAAATATTATACAAGTCTTCACGAAAATCTTCTATGAAAATCTTCTTCTCCTTCTTGACTTGGTCCAAACCTTGATCCAATGACCTAAACTCCTCTTGAGTACTTGATGCGATCTTGATATGCGAGCTCTTGAATAAACACGTGCTAACTTCAAAACTTGACTTCGAATCTTTTATTGAAGTTAAATACCTACTAAGATCTTGATTAATATCTGAAACTAAATAGACACCAGATTATTACTACTATAACTACATTAGTTAATCATCATCAAAAACTAGAGTGATGGGCCTTTGGCCCAACAATCTCCCCCTTTTCGATGATGACAAAACTCATAGAGCTATATATGATGGATTATAAATAAGCTTCATAGAAACTCCCCCGTAACTCATGCATAGCAATAAACAAATAAATATTTAATAAATGCGCGAACAAAATATAAACATAAATACATAAACAACAAATATTAAGCATGCATATGTACTCTCTAAATTTTTCTCCCCCTTTTTTTTTTATCAATTTATCAACAAAGGGGCGAAGACAAATAAACAATAAGATGTATATGCGATATACACTCATAAAGAGGAGAGACGTAAAATTAACTCCCGCTGCATATATGCATTACATGAAGAAGGGATGACTAGACTCTAACCCACATAAAACATAATATACAATACATAAGCGGAGATGTTAAGCTCCCCTTACACACGTGTATCACGTAAAGAAGAGAGGTCAAATTCCTTAATGTGAGATACACTAAACACGAATTTATATATGGAAGAGATGTTAAGCTCCCATTGCATATATGCAATATATATCAACAAATTTTAAGAAAATTTTTGAAATCACTTTTTAAAACAAAATTTTGAAATTTCTTGAAGTCAACAAAATAAATTTTGATACCAATGAAATCAAATTGTGGTTGAGAAAAATAAATGTTGGTACCACTTAAAAAAATTTTTAAGATACAAATAGTAGATTTTGATGCCAATTGAAGGTGAAACATGAAATGTATTTTGATACCAAATAAATACTAATTGAAATCAATGTATAAGCTTGTATAAATACCAATTAACATTTAGAATAAAATCAAGCTTAATATAAACATAATTTGTGCTTTAAGAATGTAAAGATATTGTAAAACAAACACAATCAAATCATATATATGTATGTATGAAATTGAAAATTCCAATTGAAGTTGATTCTAATTAAAATTTGAAGTATGCATATATAAGAAATAATTATATACAAAAATGAAATAACATAGAGATCATGTGTATAACTCATACCTACCACCCTTTTCATGAACAAGTTTAAAAGATATTCAATAAGTGATACAAGGTATGGTCGTCAACCATCCGCCCTTTAAGGGTAGAAGTTTTCAAAAATAAGATTTGAAAATAGTTATAGATTGAAATCACTACCAAATGAAGAATAAATAACTAGTTTAAAGTAATTTTTGAAAAACTAATTAAAGATCCTTCAAAAATAAAATAAAATCATATATATGTCATGAAACATTGCTAAATACACAAAATTTGTCACACAAGATTTATAAAGCTCATATAAAGCTCATGATCATGAGTAAATAAAAATAATGTGAGTGCACAAGAACATATTCATGAAAATAATCAATAAAGCTCAAAACAAACATGAAATTCTTTTCTCAAAAACATGAAAATCATTAAAACTAAAATTATCATCAAAACTAAACAAGTATCAAGGTTATGTATGTTTTGTTGAAACTAAAAGTACACATACACATCTCAAATATAAACGAGTCCATAATAGAATTTTGAATGAAGGCAAGTGACTCAAGGGTATACATGTATATTTATTAGTTTTAGACAAAAATAACATATATATGAAGCAAAAACATATACAAAAATAGGAAAAATAAGTATAAATGAAAGAATCATCAAAAATAGGTTATACATGTACATATAATGAGTACAAATGAGCAATGAAGTATAAACACATAATAATCAAGTGTAGCTCACTACTTGTACAAATATAAACACAAGTTTTAACGAAAATTACATCTAGACAAGTAATCACCACATGAAGTACCAAATATGATCATTTAACATAATCAGCATTGAAACCAAAACATGCTAAAAATATTTATATGAAAGTATGTAAATAAAATAAGAGTTAGAGATAGTTACCAAACCAATGAACCAATCTGTAAGTCTCCAAACCATGGTGGTCCTACCACCAAACATCCTTGAAGGTGATGCATCCAATGTAGTGCCCATCAAGCTCAAACACATCCACCATCAGGGCACCATACCTTTCACGTCATGTGAGAGCCCACAACTGCATCAAACACAGAGGTGAGAATTTTGGTACCTCTTTCTTTTTGGGTCTATGGGGGTTAGCATCATAAGGATCCCAAACATTTTTATTTGTAAAATTTATATGATTTATCTTATCAAAATAAAACTTTATTAAATGGCCTTCGCGGTCACAATGTGTACATGTGTACACTCTAGTATGCATATGAGTGGTGTGAGTGTGAGCATGGTGTCCATATGTATACCGTGGGTTTGTGCATGAACATGTAAAATTTGTTTCTTGCGAAACATGGATTCCAATTTAGAGTGATTAAATGCACATTGGCTCAAAGTGGACCAAATAATCAATTTTCTTTTTCAAAACATGAATCTCATTTTTATCAAAAGAGGATGCAACTTTATTAGCATAGCAAGAATGAGAATCAACTATCTTTTTCTTTTTAGAAATGTTATCCTTTTCTTTTGAAATATTTTTTCCTTTCAAAGAGTTATTTTCTTCCAAAACAATTTATTTTTCCTTTTTCCACCAAAATAATTTTATTTTTCAATGAATTATTTCCTTCACATATGTCATTTAATTTTTAAGACAAGAAAATATTCTTCTTTTTTAAAAATTCATTTTCTTTTAAAACACATTCAAATTTATTTTTAAGGAATCATTTTCTTTTAACAAAGAGGTGTTTTCCTTCTTTAACTTAGCATTTTCAGTTTTCAATAAATCATATTTTTCAAGAAGTTTTTGATAAAAAGATGCAAGCTCATCATAAGGCATATCAATATCTTCTTCTAGCTCGGATTCGGAATTTACCTCAAGGGGGTCATCCCTTTGGACCATGTAGCATATGTTAGAAGTATCACTTCCATCATCCAAGTCACTCCCTATATAGTATTGCTTTTGTTCACCAAGGGAGACTAGTGTGTTTCATGCTACAAAAGCCGAATCAAAGTTAGCAACCCTAGATAAATATTCATCATTTAGGGTTGATTTTTAAGCATGGATGGCTTTTGCATTAGCCTCAAGGTTTTTGTCATTTAAACAATAAGAATCTTTAATAGTGGCAAAATAAACATGAATTCCTAGGGCTTTGAGGTACATTAAAATCTTAACTTTTCAAGTTTGGATGTTAAAAATATCAAACATGGGAGGTGTCATGAAATCCATATGTGTGTGTTCAAAAATAGTGATTAGCTAAAATGAGGATCTTTAACTCTAGGTTGTTAGACCCAAATCAAGAGCACCAAATTCTGATACCAATTGAAAATACACCTAGAGTGGGGTAAATAGGTGTACAAGCTAATCTAATAATAATGATGTGGAATTAAAAACTATTTATGCAAACCAAAGTTATTAAGCTAACACACCAATATAATACAAGAGTGTAGCCGAATTCCCAGTGACGGGCTCTGGACTATCTCCTCGAGATTCCTCTAGATTAAGAGTTGAGGTGCCACTATGGCTCTCTTGGTTAAATACAAGTGTGGGAAAACAATCCCAAGCATATATCAATTATGCACAAGTATATCAAGCGTATAAAAAGATAAACAATATAAGCAAGCAAGATATATAAACACAAGTGAGAGAGAGAAAGTAATTGCAAACATGGGAGAATTATCCAAGGTTTGAGCACCCTTGCTCTACGTCCCCGCCTTCAACACTATGACGGGTTTCTACTAGAATTAATCCCACAAGATCACTCGGTGTCACAACACCTACAACGAGTTCACACTAGAACTCTTGGACTCACCAGTCCGTCTCTTGTTTCTGCAAAAACAATACACGCAAGCATACTAGCTTGTCGAGGTCACACCTCTTACAACTTCTCCAACCACACGTCAGAACACTTGGTAACCACTTCATTTGATCACCTAAAAACACTCTTCACTGAGGCCACAACCTCTTCAACTCCTCACAATACAAGGATGAAATCTTGTGATCACTTCTCTTAATCACAAAAATAACTCTCACAACAAAAATCTTGATATAGCAATGGAAAGCTCAAGTTTGTGTGAAAAATAAGATAGAGTTATGGTGGAAAACTCAAGAAATCTCTTTTGAAAATACTCTCAAAAACTCTCCTTTTGATATAGAAGTTTTAGCCCAACAACAAGTGGAGAAAAACACTAAGAGAGGTAGAAAAAACTGGCTTTAAAACTCTCTTGAAGTCATATAGAAAACATACCAAGGGAACCCCATTTTATAGGGGATCAAAAACTAGCCGTTGGGAGCCAACTCAGCAGAAGATTTGCTGTCGGTCGACCGGTCAACGGTCAAAAATATGACCGTTGGGGCTGCCAGTTGAACGCTCGGTCGACCGAACCCAACACTTGACCTGCCGGTCCACCGCCCGGTCAACCGGGGCCAGATCCAAAGAGCAAAGCTCTATGGACGGTCGACCGTCCCGGTGACCGACCCTCAAGCCAAAGGGTCGTGCACGTTTCTGTACACATCGGTCGACCGCTTGGTCGACCGACTTCTGTCTCGATCGACCGGTAGAAGGCCAGGTCAGCAAATTTTAAGGATTAAAACTTGGTTTTATAAACCCTTATAAAATCTCATAAAATCACTAAAAGTCTACAAAAATATGTTCATTGAAATACTTTGAAGTGCAAATATGTGTGATCAAAAATCAATACATATTACAAATATTTTGAACTATTTTTGTGATAGAGAAATTTTGCCTTAAACTAAAATCCGTATTTTTCAAAATCAATTTTTAATTTGAAAAATGGTTTTTCCAAAACTTCTTCAAATACAAAAATAAGATATTTTAAACACTTTTGAAGCTTAGTGTGTATGGATATGATCTACACATGTGAGATGAAATATATATGTTTTTGACAATAAGCTCCAAAATAAGTTTTGTTAAATACAAAACTAAAAACACATGATATAGAAACATCAAATAAGTTTTTTTAAACATTTGAACCAACAATGTGCATGGATAAAATTCAAAATACATATAATCATATAAACTTGTTTCGATAGAATCTAATTATAAAACATAAGAATGTATACTTTGAAGCTCAAAACCAAAACAATATTTTCTAAAATTAAAACTATTTTATGAAAACATGTATAAATTGTGTGTGTGTATGATCTTGAGTAATCCACAACTAATCTATACTTTACATCTTATCTAAAACATAAAATCTTAATACTTACAAAAATGACACCAGTCTTCACAAAATCTTCTTTTGTAAATCTTCTTCTCCTTCTTGACTTGGTCCCAACCTTAATCCAATGAGCTAAACTCCTCTTGAGTACTTGATACGATCTTGATATGCGAGCTCTTGAATCAACACGCGCTAGCTTCAAAACTTAACTTCAAATCTTTTATTGAAGCTAAATACCTACTAAGATCTTTATTAAATATCTGAAACTAAATAGACACAAGATCATTAGTACTATAACTACTGAGTTAATCATCATCAAAACTAGAGTGATGGGCCTTTAGACCAATACTTGCCTTCCATACATCCTTAAATATGGACAATTCAGATGATGATGAAGAGGAGATGGCAATGCTCTCAAGAAAATTCAGAAAGTTCTTGAAATAAGATAAGTTTAATCCTATTTGTTTTAATTGTAATAAATCAGGTCATAAAAAGAAGGATTGCCTATTGCTAAAATACAAAGGGAACTTCAAATTCAACAAATTCAATAAAAAGAAGAAAGATTATCAGGCACCTTGGGAGGATAGTGATTCATCTTCCTCTGACGAAAAAGAAGCTACTGAAAATGCCAATGTCTGTTTCATAGATCAAGAAGATGAGGTACAAAAATATATTGAATTAATAAATGCATTCAATGAATTATATAACGATCTCAAGAATGAAAAGATTAAAAATAAAGTTTTAATAAAGGAAAATGAAAGACTCAACAAATAAAATTCATTTTATATTTCTCAAATGTCTTCCTTAAGTTCTCAAAAAGCTGACTTTGAAAAAAAATTCATCTTTTAAAAAAAGATAATGAGAATTTCTTAAAGAGAATGCTTTTCTTAAAGAGAAATTGTTTCTTTAAATTCTAGAATTTCTATTTTAGATAAAGAAATGACAAGTTTCAAAATTAAATATGAAAATTTTTTTGAAAAATGTGACAAAATTTAATAAGGGAAAAGAAAACTTAAATGATTTATTGTCTTATCAAAAGACGTCAAATAATCATTTTGATCTTGGATTTTCAAAAGATAAGTTTGAAAAACCTACACATGTTGGTCTTCGATTTTCAAAAAATAATGTTGGAATATCTACACATTTTTATAAAAAGAATAATCATAATCCATATAATTCTTTTGTGAAAAGAAATACGGATACTATTTCAAAAAAGATTAGGAACAAATATATATGGATTCCTAAACATCTAAATATTGAGGATAAAAATTCTTATATTGCATCATATATACGTCATGTATATAATTCTTGTAATTATATTTATACTAACAAATGAAAATCAAATTCAAATTGGGTTTGGGTTTTTTTAGGCCAAATTTTGACCCTGTCATGATGTGTACCATATAAAATATTTTATCTTATAGGCACCATATAAAAATAGTGAATACTTGATAGAAATTATTTCAAACCTATAATGCACAGTATAATATATCATATATGTATGCCATGATATATTTTATGCAGTGGGAGAACACTTATTATTTATATTTGTTATAACATGTTCTCTGCAGGGGAAGTTTCTCTGTGGGGAGTTTTATGCACAAAGCTTTTCAACATCAAAAAAGGTCATCAAAAAGGGAGAATATTGGAACTTATGATTTGATGATAATAGAATTTGATGATAATAAATGTGATGCAGGATATTGGAGCTTAATCTATAGAGCTAGTATTGAGTTCTGGTAGCTCAAGTTTATTCAAGGACATTGACTATTTTTTGTGTATTTTTAGAAATTTGTTAAAAGCTTTGATCACACACACAAAATAGTCTTATAGTTGACTAACCCCTTTCTTCAGTCGACTAATATATCCTTTAGTCGATTTATAATAGTCTATAGTCGACTAAGTATCTTTACAGAAAAATATCAGTTCTATGTTTGTTGACTGTAATCAATATTAGTCAACAAACCCTTATATCTAGTCGACTAGTTTTAATTTTCAGAGGCTTATCATTATGTGTCAGCCTTCTATAGTCGACTTGATCTTTAAGCAAGTCGACTAACCCAGGAAAAACTTCTTATAGTAGTCGACTACTCTCATATCCTAGTCGACTAACTACAGTTTCTGACTGTTATTTAGTTTTGATCTTCTGGTGTTTTCTCCAACGTTTTGATTTTCAAATTTGAGTTGATAACTTCCCTAACTGACCATTGATTTCACCTATAAATAGGGATGTTGTCCTTGGATGGAATCACCAATTCAAATCATAAGTTTTTCTATCCAAAACTCTATTGAAAATTCTGTTTTTCAGAAAACTAGTTTTTACTTTCTGTTCTTCAAACAATTCCAATTCTTTGTGAAGATTCTGAGAGTCATCCTATTAGGTACCTTGTTCATAATCACGTACAAGTTTCAAGGCTTCAAAGAGAAAGTGTCTTCTTGGTGTAGAGAAGAGTTGTACAGATTTGACAAAGGGTGTTTGTAGGCTGTCTAAAAATCACTAAAAGACAAGCCATTAAGAAGCAGAATTCCAAGTTCTAGACGCGAGGCTCGACAGTCGCGTCTCAGCCAACACAGCAGCATCAAGGCGCGAGGGTCGAAACCCGCGTCTCAGCAGCACCAAGGCGCGAGGGTCGAAACCCGCGTCTCAACAGCTCCAAGGCTCGTGGCTGACACCCGCGTCTCAGTTGTAACCGTCCCGGTTTCGGGGCCAATCACGGCCCACATAACGGGAAAAGTTAGCCCCCATTATGGAGTGTTTTTAGGAGGCACGTACGCCCCTGAAACCCCTATAAATAGCCCCGTCGCTATGAAGAAGGGGTCGGATTTTCGGACGAATTGAAGAGAGGGGATTGACAGTCGAATTTTTGGTCAGAGGACTTCTGGAAGAAAAGAGCTCTGAGAGAAAAGAGAGAGAGAGTTAAACCCTTCAGAGAACTTGCTGTGTTCAAGTTGCTCTTTGCCTACCTTCTCTTTGAGAGTTTTGGTAGACAGAGCTGAGTTACTCCATCTACCATCCGAAGAGGAGATCCCTGGAAGGTCTCGACGGTCACCCGGTCAACGGAGAACAAGATTCACTCTCCATCGCCACTTGAAGAACCCAGCCTTAAACAAAGGGAGGATTCAAGACTCAACATCCTCCCTCGCTTATAATCAGAAGACCGATCTGTTGTAATCTTCTATCCAATCAAAAAAATTTTACAATCGAATCCTCCTTTTCCGACGCATACAAGAGATGGCGACTCCGCTGGGGACTACATTTGTCACTGACGAACAAATCGTGGCGCAAGGTGACGTCCTCCATAAGGGGAGATGGTCGAATCGCTCGTCGTCGAGTTCGACCAGGCAAAGTATGAAGAGTTTCTCTCTTCCGGCTCCAAGAGCCCTAAGACCCGCGTCTGTCGCAGGGTCTCTACGGGACTTGCCCCGAAACCCGCTCTGAGTCTCTCTTAGGCGCGGCTGCTGCAAAGGGTGTGGCAGCCAACTGTGCCAAGCAGGATACACGCGCCAACGTCTCTCAGGAGGCCCGCGTGGTCCCAGGCACAACTGCCGTTCCGACCAACCGCGCCATGCGGAACACACGCGTCAGCGTCTCCCAAGAGACCCGCGCGGTCAAAATCTCTGGTGTCCAGCCAGTCCACCTTCTCCCTCAGCACCAAGTCGTCGTTGGTTTCTCTCCATCTCCACGACGCAACCGAAACGCTGAGCGTCGACAGAGGAGGCGTGCGCGCCAACTGCAAGTTGGGACTTCTGATCGTCCAACTGAGGCAGGACGCGAAGTTCAATCCGGCGCCTTGGCTGCGCCACGTCCAGCACGCGAAGTCCGCGTTTGGCGACTCAAACGCGAGACTCCCCAAATTAGGTCCTCTGAAGTCCAACTCACCAAACGCGAAGGCGAAGCCGCCTCGTCAGGTACAAGAGGCACGCGCCCTTAGGCGTAGGGCCCAGCAGCCCACTCTCTCTCAAGCGTCCCTGCCCCGACGCACCAAGCAGTAACGCGACAGCTGCGTCTCTTCTCAACAGAGACGCCAGGCACGCGTCCTAAAGCTGCGACGCGAGAACCGTGTCTCTGAATCCTGCGTCCAAGCTGTACAGCGCAAGGATGCCTCCCGCCCTCGAAGTTGCGAGGCTAATCTCTTCGATCCTCTTTCCATGGATCTAAGAGATTACTTGACAAAGAAAAGAAGTGCCAATCAAACCACTTCATCATGTTGCTGCCAACGGCTTATCTCCATGCTCTCTGAGTGTCGTTGCGGTTCAGGCGGGAACCAGCAGTCCTTAGTTAGACAGCTGACCCTGATTCCCCCAGCAGCCAAAAGAAGACGCTCTTACAGGCGGAGGATCTTCTCTGACACTGAGTATCCAGAACTCACTGCTAACATGGCGAGCAGGAGCAGGGGAAAACAGCCTGTAGTCAGCTCCGACGAGTCTGACTCTGAACCGGAAGGAGTGTACCGACACACTCGCACCCGGACCGGGGCCATCCCCCCGATTAACTATAATTCCCTAGCCCGGGGCATTGAGATTAATGACTCGCACCCTGCCATAGCAGAGTCGCAGGCCTCAAACTCTTCTATAGAGAAAGAGGCCTTCACATATATGACGAGCACTCCTGAGGAGATCGCTAAGCGCTTGGAGCAGCAAGCCCAGGTCCAGAAGGAACAACTCGAGATGATTCGTGCTCAGCAAGAATCCATCGACTCTCTCAAGCAGATGCTCGCACAGTTGCTCGAAGACAGGAGGAAATCTCCCCTAGAAAGTCTAAGGGCAAACAAAAAGAGGGAGAAAGCTCATCTTCCGAACACTCCGAGAAGAAAGAGCAACCCACCTCTAGTTCGTCTAAATCCTCATCGCAGGAGAAGAACGATCAAGACCAGAGAAAGGTTCATTCTAAAAGAATGAATCAGTTGGAGCAGCGCCTTGAAGCCCTTACCAATCGGAAAGGTCTCCAAGAAGCAGGGGTGGTCCGCCCATATCCAGCCGAATGGGACCTGGTTCCGTACCCGCCCAAGTTCAAGGCTCTAACCCTCCAAGCATTTGATGGGAAAGGTTCACCGAACCAACACATCTACTATTTCAAGTCCCAAACTGGGAATGTGGTAGATAACGACGCCATCCTGGCGCGTTTATTCATCGGCACCCTAAAAGGGCTGGCCTTTGAATGGTTCATGAAGCTCCCTGAAGGTTCCATCAAGAACTGGGGTGATTTGGAGAAGCTTTTCTTAACACGCTTCTTTGAAGATGACTCGGACGTCAACATGCCTACCCTTTTAGCCACCAAGCAGCGAAAGGGAGAGTCCGTTAAGTCATTCGTGGGAAGATTTCGGAACGTGGCACTCCGATGCCCGAGCGGTATGACCCAGGTTACCTTGGTGGAAACATGCCGCCACAATCTCCAAACCTCACTCCTTACTTAAATAGGAGTTGGTGAAAGCCGCACCTGGAAACAATTAGTCCAACAAGGTGAACAGGCTGAAGAGATTGTCGCCCGCGTCAGAGCAGAAGAAAATAAACCCAGGCCTGAAAGGTCAACGAGGCGTGCGCCAGACACATCCCTCCAAGCCAAAAGGAAGGATAACTTGGCAGCAGAGACCAAGTCCCCTGTCAAACCTCAACCGGTCAAAGGAAGTGGCTCTTCAAGTCAACCACGGGCCAACAAGCAGTATTCCTTCAAGGATGAACATGTCGACTCGCTCTTCAAATTACTCAACAAGAGCAATCGACTGAAGCTTCCTGAAGCTAGGCGCCCCGAGGAAGTCGGTAAAACCGACAATCCCAGCTACTGCATGTACCACAGGATGTTGGGACACCCTACCAAGAGCTGTTATGTCTTCAAGGACATCCTTCAGGCCCTGATTGACGCGGAGGTATTGAAACTCCGACCAGAGCAGAAGAAGGTGACGGCTAATATGACGTCAGTTCTCCAGTTTGGGAGACAATCCCCAACACCCTCTGGAGTAGTCCCTATCCCAAGAGGAGAGCTGAGAATGGTCAACACAGACCCGCACCAGCAGCAAGAAAAGGGCTTGGTACCTGTTCCCACACCTCAGGGAGAAGTCATGTGGGTTCATCCCGACCTTATTGATGGCCAGCAATGGACTACTGTAACCAGCAGGAAGTCCAAAGGCAAAGCAAAGGCTTCATCCTGCAACATGGTGTGTGCCTCTTCTCGAGAAGCGGAAACTGATATTCCCCCGCTAACCGACTCAGAAGAGGAGACAATAGTTCTGGCTGCAGAGCCCAGTCAGCTGGTGGCAGAAACCCGTTCGGGGCAGCCATATTCGAAAAAGTATGGCAAAGTGGCGGTAACTCCTCCAAGACCCACTGCAGAGCCAGTCAAGCCCTCTACGAAGCAACCCGGGGAGAAACAGAAAGAACTTCGATTTTCTCGAGTTCTTTCGAAGGACGTAGCGGAAGGATCCACAGCACCTTACCGCTTTGATGTCCTGGCTCAACTAGCCAACATCCCGGCGCGGATTACGCTTTATGAGCTTCTTAGACTATCAAAGTCGACCAGAGAAGCTCTACAGAAGCTCTGGCTAATGCTGAGGTCTTCATAACCTAGCTACCGAAGGAGGAAGATGTAGAGGATTGCCTCCACGCCTCCCAAAATATTCCCTGCATTACCTTCACGGCAGAAGACATGCAAGTCAAAGGGAAGCATGATCGACCCCTTTACTTCGCAGGGTATATTGGATCATCTGAGGTGAATCGCATCCAGGTAGATCCCGGGTCTGCGTTGAGCATCATGCCTCGCAGGGTCATGCAACATCTCGGGATTCCTACTCACCGTTTGAGCCCTACCCAGACGACCATTTATGGGTTCAATGCCAATAGTACCCGTCCGATGGGGAAGGTCAAGCTCAAATGCCAGATTGGAGACCTAAGGTCAGAGGTGACATGCTATGTCATAGATACTGACACCTCCTACAATCTACTGCTGGGAAGACCCTGGATTCATCGCAATTCTATCGTTCCCTCTACTCTCCACCAAGTCATGAATACATTGACGGGAGTGGAAAGGTGCGAACGCTGATTACCAAGAGGCATCCGTTCAAGGGAGTGGAGAATTATTTCACAGATTCCCTCCTATATCAGGAATCTGTGGAAATAGATGAAGTCCCGCAACCAGAGGAACCAGACTTTGGCAATGAAGCCGACACCGAGATGGAGGAAAATGAGTGTGTGTGGGAGCTAGATCCACCTGTAACGGCATTAATAAGCCCGATGTTGATAATACCTCCGCCGATGATGTAGGCGGTTGGTACATTAATGAAGAATTAGATTTAGCGTATTTTTCTGTGTTTGCTTCTGATTCAGTGCCGTCAGACACTAGTACCGACGTGGATGACGATCTCTGGTCGGCAATGGATGCTTTGACATCGTTGCATGTACCAGTGAAATCGTCCTTTAAAACATGTCGAAATGTCGGCGATGCGCAACAATCAATATTCATGGTTCCAGCGAGAAGGAAGGGCCAAAGACCAATTCTCTTCGGACGAATTGTATCCGAACCAATGAATCATGAAGAATCAGAAAGCGAGCAGGAATCCCCTCAGTTCGGTCATTATGAGCCAAAGGCACTCAGAATGATGAAAAATATGGGGTATGATCTAACCAGCAGACTCGGGTTAAACTTCGGTAAAGGAAGGAGAACGTTACTTCGATCCTTTGTGCCAAAAGGAAAAGCACCCGATTATTATCATCAGACTCGCAGGGGGTTGGGCTATGTATCAACTCCGGCTCCATCAGCCTCTGATTCTGGAGGGTCATCAGGCCATAAAAACTCTTCAGGCACGTCATCGTGGGAGTCAGATGTCAGCGTCGGCAACATCTTCGGAGAACTTTCAGTGAATATGGTTTCAACAAGCCACCTGGAAAACGAGATGAAGAAATGATCCAGTCCGATACGGATCCTTGGATCAAACATTTAAATACTCTTTGGGATACCCGCTTTGAACAGCGAGAGCCACCCACAGAGGACAAGGTTGTTCAGATCAATTTAGGAGATGAGGCTAACCTTAAGCCCATCTTCATAAGTGACGGCCTGTCACCGTCAGAGAAAAATGATCTAATATCTCTTGTTCAAGAGTATAAAGATGTCTTCGCTTGGAATTACGAAGACATGCCTGGACTTGATCCTCGAGTGGCTATGCACCGCCTCAACATCAATTCGAACATAAAGCTTGTCAAACAACAACATCGACGGTTCCGTTCAGAAATAATGGAGGCAATTCAGTCAGAAGTCAGAAAGCTCATAGATTCTGGCTTCATCAGGGAAGAGCAACATCCCGATTGGGTAGCCAACATCGTCCCCGTTGCCAAGAAGAATGGAAGAATCCGAATCTGCATCAATTTTCGTGATCTGAACGAGGCCTGTCCCAAGGACGAATTCCCACTGCCAATCACAGATGTCATGATTGACAATACATGTGGATTCGAACGAATGTCCTTCATGGACGGATTCTCAGGATATAATCAAATCAAAATGTATCCTGATGACGAAAAGCACACCTCCTTCAGAACACCACTGGGGGTCTACTGCTATACCGTCATGCCCTTCGGACTGAAGAATGCGGGGGCAACATATCAAAGGGCTATGAACGCCATTTTCCAGCAGCAAATGCGCAAAACAGTGGAATGCTATGTTGATGACATTGCGGTAAAAAGCCGCGCTAAAGGTGATCATATCACTGATCTAAAGGTTGTCTTCGACATCATGCGGGCCCATCAGTTGAAGATGAACCCTACCAAATCTTTCCTGGGGGTGGCCAGCGGCAAGTTCCTAGGGTTTGTAGTGACTTCCACAGGAATCCATTTAGACCCGGAAAAGGTTCGCGCTATCCAGGAGATGTAACCTCCGAGAAATCTCAAGGAACTCAGGGGATTGCAAGGACGATTGGCGTACA
Source organism: Agave tequilana (assembly GCA_038442645.1). Taxonomy (NCBI): domain Eukaryota; kingdom Viridiplantae; phylum Streptophyta; class Magnoliopsida; order Asparagales; family Asparagaceae; genus Agave; species Agave tequilana. The sequence goes on along the minus strand of JAVJIF010030771.1, from coordinate 117,593 downwards.
TCCGCAGGTTCATCTCAAACCTCTCCGGAAGATGCCAACCCTTCGCTAAACTAATGAAGAAGGGTGTTTCGTTCATTTGGGACGACGCTTGCCAACAAGCATTTGAGGAAATCAAGCACTACCTCACTCAACCACCAGTCCTTGCAGCCCTGATATCCGGAAAACCTTTCCTGGTATACGTTCGAGCAATGGATCATTCTTTGGGAGCTCTACTAGCCCAGAATGATGATCAAGGATGAGAAAAAGCGATCTACTATCTGAGTAGAACAATGATCGGAGCCGAACATCGGTACAACCCGATCGAGAAGGAATGTTTGGCATTAGTGTTCGCCATTCAGAAAATGCGACACTATCTGGTAGGCCAAACTATAAACGTCATATCAAAAGTCAACCCCCTGAGGTTACTTATGACTAAGCCTTCATCATTGAATGGCCGGCTGGCAAAATGGGCCATATTGCTATCCCAATATGAGATGCACTTTTTACCACAAAAGGCTATTAAGGGACAAGCGGTGGCGGATTTCCTAGCTGAGCACCCGGATCTGAGGGCAACCAAACTCTACGAGGATCTCCCGGATGAAGTGGCCGAAGTCTGCCAGACCCAGACATCCTTTGAAAGGCAAGTGTGGCAACTTTTCTTTGACGGTGCATCCAGAATAAGCCCAAAAGGACACCTAGTAGCAGGAGTAGGAGTAGTACTCGTCTCCCCACAGAACTATGTGATTCCTCGAGCTGTCTCATTAACCGAGCCGTGTTCCAACAATGTGGCGGAGTACAACGCCCTTTTGATCGGGATGCACTTCGCCAATGAGATTGGCGTTAAAAATCTCGAGGCATACGGCGACTCCAAACTCATCGTTAGCCAGGTTCGCGGGGAGTACGAAGTCAGACATGAAGACCTAGTACCCTATTACAACGCAACCGTCCACATGGCTGGGAAGTTTACAAACTTCTACATCGACCGTGTACCGCGTAGGCAAAATGCGCATGCAGATGCACTAGCATCCCTCGCGGCCTCCTTAGCTCTTCCAGCTGGAGCAATGGAGAAGATATTCGTCTATAGCCACGACCTGTATTGCCCGAGAATTGCTCTCAAGGACTATCAGGAGTCAAAGGGAGATTCTCAAAGCAAAGAAGCGCTGGAATTGTCAACCGGTCCAGAGCCTAGAGACTGGCGATTCCCCTACATTGATTATGTCCTATATGGCATCTTGCCTGAGGATACCAAGGAAGCGGCTGCCATTCGAAGGAAAGCCCCCAAATTCTACTATAATGCGATTACACGAACACTGTATCGTCGACGCATGACGGGATCTTGCTTCGCTGCCTTTCACAAAAAGAGGCACAGGAGGTATTGAAAGAAGCCCATGACGGCATGTGTGGAGCCCATCAACCTGGCCCAAAACTTGCATACCGACTCCAAAGGTTGGGATATTGTTGGCCCAAGATGATCGCTGACGCCATCACCTATGCCAAAAGATGCCACGCCTGCCAAGTACATGGCGATTTCATCCATCAAGCACCAGGCTACCTTCACTCCACGGCTTCTACTTGGCCATTTGAAATGTGGGGGATGGATGTGGTTGGCCCTATCAGCCCGCCGTCATCAAAAGGACATCGGTTTATTTTGGCAATAACTGATTACTTCTCCAAATGGGCTGAGGCCGTTCCTTTGAAGGAGGTGAAGTCATCTGATGTGATCAAGTTCGTGAAGCATCACGTTATTTACCGTTTTGGGGTACCTCGGCGAATTGTCCATGACAATGGACCCCAGTTCATCAGCCAGGCTTTCTAGAGATTCTGCGCCAAGTTCAGAATCCAGAGTGTGTCCTCAACGACATACTACCCCCGCCGCTAACGGCCTCGCAGAAGCTTTTAACAAGACCATTGGCAAGCTTCTCAAGAAATTAGTCTCGAAAAGTCAACGTGACTGGGACGACAAGCTGGGTGAATGCTTATGGGCTTACCGCACAACTGTCCGAACCCCGACTAAAGCTACGCCATTTTCTTTGGTATATGGGTGTGAAGCCGTCCTTCCACTCGAAATTCAAATCCATCTCTACGCGTGGCCTGACAGCGGAGATGACAACAGAGGAGAAGCATCGACAGCGACTCCAAGAATTAGAAGCCTTAGATGACAAACGTCTGCAGGCCCAACAGCAAATCGAGCTTTACAAAGCTCGAATTACAGAGCCTTCAACAAGAAAGTTAAAGTGCGAACTTTCAAGAAAGGTGACCTTGTCTTAGCCGTCAGAAGACCCATGGTGATGACGCACAAGACAAAAGGAAAATTCCAGCCCAAATGGGAAGGACCATTTGTAGTAGAGTCAGTCTACTTAAATGGATCGTATCGCCTCATAACTTCAAATGGCGATACACTCATGATGCCGATCAATGACAGATTCTTGAAGAAGTACTATCCTTAATACTACTCCTCCTCCGATCAAGTTCAAAATTACACCTCTGATCAAAACAAGAAGAGTTTCTTCATTAAAACATCCGACGCCTCCGACGGCTAAAGATAGAGGAAAATGTTGGCTTTTAAGCCCAACATAAGTCTTCGACAACTCATCATGCTGAGGGGAATAGCATGGCTAGCCCAACTCAAACGGTAGTTGGTAAAGGCATATCAAACCCGTTGACAGCTGAGGATTTGCTAAAAATCCTAAGGGACATGTTCCCATTTGATCCGACGCCTCCAACGGCTAAGGATAGAGGAAAATGTTGGCTTCTAAGCCCAACATAAATCTTCGACAACTCATCATGCTGAGGGGAATAGCATGGCTAGCCCAACTCAAACGATAGTTGGTAAAGGCACCTCAAATCCGTTGATAGCTGAGGGTTTGCTAAAAATCTTAAGTGGACCTGACTCCACTCTCCCCTCCAAAATCTCTTACCAATTCTCATCCACAGAATGGTAAGTCTACGAAATACAGTCGTTGCCAAGTTAACACTATACCTCTGGCACTTCAAACTCCACTTGTCAATTCTCATTAATAGAATGGCAAGCCTTCAAAATTGCTCATATCGCAAATCCAAATTTGTCAAGTTAACGCTATACCTCTGATATTTTTAAACTCCACTTGTCAATTCTCATCAATGGAATGACAGGTCCTCAAACTGCTCATATCGCAAATCAATTTATGTCAAGTTAATACCACACCTCTGACAATTACTGTTAAGTTAACACTATACTTCTAAACAGTACATCGAGTTTCTGTCAAGTTAACATCACACCTCTGACAGTCACCTTCCTTCAGACTTCCATATCGAAGCTAAAATGAACGATGCTAAGTTTAACACCACACCTCTAGCATCCAGGTCATCGCCAAGTTCAACAATACACTTATGGCCATGACTTTTCCTCGGACTTCCTTGTCAAAGTCGAGATGACTAATGCCAAGTTCAAAATTACACCTCTAGCATTACCCTCATTGTCAAGTTAAACATTACACCTATGACAATGACACTTTCAGTTTTCCCAAATGAAAGCTGAAATGCTTCTGAGTCAAGTTAATATCACACCTCTGATTCACATTCTTGTCAAGTTAACATCACACTTCTGACAAGACAACTTTCAACCCGTTAAGTTAATATCACACCTCTAACGGTAAAAACTTTCCTAGATCCCCGCGAATCTAGCCTCACTTGTTATTCTCCTCAACAGAACAACAAGTCTACCCAAAAAAAAAAATATTGTTAGGTTAACATTACACCATTAGCAGTGTTTTCATTAACTCCCCAGCTGATCTTAATCAAGTTAATCCTAGACCTCTGATAAAAGTTCATCTTCCCTGGGAGTACCAATTCAACCTGTCACTTTCTTTTTATAAAGTGGCAGGCCCACCAAAATTATCTTATCTCTGTCAAGTTAATATCACACCTCTGACAGCATTGTGGGGTTCCTCAGATAGGATCTTTCTCCACAAAATTTGACTTGTTAAAATTTTTATCATAGTTTTGACAAGCCAAAGATTCTTTTCTTCTATGCGTCTGACTAAAAAGAGACAAAAGAGTTCAAGACAATAGAAGAGACAAAAAGAAAAGTGTCACTTTTATTTATATCCAGGCATATGAAAGTGATACAAAACGCTCTCTTATACAATGAGATTGAGTGTTACAATTAAGGAGTACACAAAGAAGTCCCTCTCCCTCTCAGAGGTTGCACTCACTCCTCAAAGCTGCATACAATTCCAGGTACAAGATGTTTGGAAGGGCATCAAAGTAGGATCAGACGTCGAGGCAATGATCAGAAGCTGGTTGCACCACGATGCATGATGTAAACATCGAAGAAGTCCTTGGTTGATCGAGAACAATGGTGTTTCTTGAGGTCGAAAGGCAGCAGAGTCTTCTGACTCCACCTGACCATCCGAAGTGGGGGTGTGATCCTTCGTTGATGAACATCTCTTCCGCCAGAAGGTCGTCCAGTGAGCATGGAGTTTCCTCGATGTCACTTCTGGGGTAAGAGAGGAGGTTTTAAGACCTCACAGGGATGCCACCCACCACTATATCCACCGCTACCCCCGCCACCATCCTTACTCTGACCATGCCATGCCAAGAAGCATGACTGGTGCGTCGAATTCAAAGAGATCTTGGCGAGGGTCCGGTCCCAATCTCCTGAAGACAGGAGTCATGACTTCTTCTCCTGTGGTCAACCATCGACCAAGTTCGCTGGCCGATATATTCTCCCAAGGGCCCAGCGAACATGAAAAAGGATGATCAAGCCTACAATAAGCCAGGAGCACCGCCGGGTACACTACATCGGCAACAATCACTTCATGTGGCAGTGTCGGCACCACACAGCGCTTCAACCACAACATTAAGAAGCCCGCCAGCAGTGCTCGATTGGAGATAGGGGTCCGGGCTTGATGATGGAAACTTTCAAAAATCGTGTCGGGTTCGAAAGTATCCTCGTTCGACTCCACGGTGTAAGAGTCTACAGAAGCCTGAATCCTATCGGCAATCTCCTCGTCGGAGCTGGGAGCCAGTCGGGTCACTGGATGGTCTTTCTGATTGACGCCATTAAACAAGTAGCTTGCCCAAGACAGCTGCTTGACTCCCCTCGCCCTCCAAGAGGTTATCTGGCCGCAAATGTGAAAGTGACACAACACCTCCCAATAAGTCTCGTACACTCGAGGAGACGCTTTCTTCAAAAGGTGAAGCTCCTCAGTGGTCGGGACGTATTCCTCATAGGGAGAGTCCCCCATTACCAGCCCCGAGACTTCGTACAACTCGTGCAGGGCAAGACCCATCTCTCCCACCGGAGTGAAGAATGTCCCCGTCAGAGGATTGTAACGCTCCAGGACCCCAAAGAAGTTTTGAGAACTTGGTGGAATACCGTACTGCACGGCCCTGACCGCCTGGTACAATTCCACATGCTCCAACAGGCCTCCAAGATCGGCGAGGACGAAGTTCACCATCTTGCCCCACCAATACTTCTCAGTGGAATGGATCCACCCGGGCGAACGGAAGTCGACCGGAAAATCACCCCCCACTTTCATGAATGCGTTGAGGAAGGTGGTGCCGAGTTTAGGAGTCTCTCCTACTGGGTGATCGGTCCTCAACAGCCCGGGAAACAGGCCGAAAACCTCCTTATCATGACCAGCATGATATACCTTCTTGGAGCCTAAGTTGCCGAGAGTAACCTCAGGGACAGGTCAGGAAAGCTCCCATGTCATTTTTTGAGGGACGGACATGTGCTGGAGATAAGATAGTGGGTACATCCTCTCCATGTTCGGAAGGAAGAATCTTCTATCCCCTATCTGATGGAGCCATTTATAATCTCCGTCATGCAAAGAATAGCCGCCCTCGCTAATATGGTCTCCAAAGAAGAAAGCAGGCTTCTCCATCGGAGCGCGAACATTCGTTGTGAATGCCGCGTCAGTCATAAGCTCCCGAAAGGTTGCCGCGTCAACATTGGCGAGCTTCTCCCTTCGCTCCTTCGACTTGTCGGCAGTCACAGGAGCAGTCCTTTGCAGCACAAAGGTTAAATCACGATCAGCACCACCTACGTGCCCGAAGTGGCGCCTCTTGGAGAGTGGGCTGGAAGAGTGTCGCACTGCATAAGAAAATGACACTTGATCAGAAGTCTAAACGAAAATGATTAAGTGCCTATAATTCAGACGCAGAAGAGATACTGGACGCAGAAATTATCAAAATCCGCGTCCAGACCTGAGAATCCGCGTCCAGACCTGAGGACCATGAGACCAGCAGGGAGTCTGCGTTTTCAAATCCAAGACTTATGAAAAATATCTAAGTACTTGGACTCGGTGCAAGATTCATAAAAACCAGCGTCTGATGTCACAGAACGCAAGAATCAAGTCTACGTCCGGATCTTTCACAATTAGAAACATTCTAAGTGATGACTCCAGAACGCAAGGCTTACTGGCGCCCTATGTTCAACAAACAAGTACATCCTCAAGCGGATAAAAGCGATAGGGTCATCAAACCCGCGCCTTGTTTGTTAACTCAAAGACCGCGTCTGAGAACCAAACGCGGTTTCGAATCCATGTTGGTGGTTCTCCTTCAAAGAAAGGATTTTTAGGGTTATAAGAACTCCACAAACCCCTCTAATGGCGAAGATCAAGCCTGATGGCGTTATACCTGAGATAGGGGCTTCCTGCATGGAGGAACCGCCCCTTTGGGCCTCAGTGACGACCGCCTTCGACGATGAAGCAGTTCGCTTGGCCTTGGGTGCCATTGCGAAGCAAGAATCTAATGCTAGATGGAAGAGAAGGGAACAAAGAGAACTTCTTTCTCAAAACCCTAACAGATGCAAGCGAAGACGAAAGAAAGATTGATAATGTCTCTCTCAATGACTGTCGCCCTTTATAGGCACGGTGATTCGCAAAGATACGCGGCGCTTGGCTCGACGCCGAATCACCGCCTGACGCGTGGACAGTGCATTTAATGCAGTGTGAAGTTCGCACGCCAAAAAGAAAGTGTCCCGTCGGCTCCACAGGACACGTGGCAGTGCACTCATGGCATGGCACGGATTCGCACCCAACAGCCGCGCCCCTTCAATGGACGCATCCCTTCAGCTAGGCCATTGTTGCGTCCAATAATTCGTGTCTTTACTCCAAAAAGATGCGTCTCTCCGAAAGTTCGCATCCTTCCAATCAGCCCAAGAATCGTGTCTGAATAACAGTCGCGTTTTCATTCCAAAAGATGCAGCCCTATGAAAGTCGCAACTTTAAAGCTGGCGTTCAGTCCTCGCTTCTGCAGAACAGTTCAACAACACACTGGCACAAGCAGACGACCGTCCACTCCTGGCTTTAAAGTGCACCAATGACAGACTTAAAGCAATCGGGGAGGTTTAGACTGTGCATCTAGACACTCAACACGATCAACTTTGGTGGCTTCAAAGAGTTCCACAGTACACTCACGAAGACCATACTCCAGACAAGATCAAACCCGGAGCATTGACAGTCCAGTTACAAGGGTGAGCTCAAATAGAGTCCAAAGTATTTCGAAATCCGTCCCACTTAACTGCGGAATGTTGAAAACTTGGAGGGGGTTCTGTAGGCTGTCTAAAAATCACTAAAAGACAAGCCATTAATGTAACACCCCGTTCCCTGAATACGTACTTAGTCGCGTATTCTGATTTTTCGATCGTATTTTTTTATTTACTTCCTGTATTTGTTTTGTATTATGAATTATTTATATGATCATTTTGTTGTGGATCTGGATTCGTGAACTCGGAGTCAGCCCGAGTCTGAACCGAGACCCGATCCTAGTGACTTACTCGATTTGGTCTTTCTAGTATTTAGATTTGACCGATTTCAGTTTTAAACATCATTTTCTAATATTTTAGATTTTCTGTGATTTCTGGAATTTTCCTGAATTAAAATGAAAATCTTCAAAACCGGTGTCGACCAGTGCCTCTGACCGATTCCTAGATTTTTAATTTGCAAATGGAGTCAAATTTGAGAAACCGCTTTCACAAATTTGCTTAGAATAATATTTACTATCTTAATTCATTTTTTGAGAATTTTCAGAATTTATCAGATTTCTGCCAGATTTGGTGTCGACCGATATTGGCGGCCGATTCCAGAATTTTTAATTTAAAAATTATAAAGAATTTCTTGAAACGAATTTCACAATGATTCTTAGAATAATATTCTTAATTTTTGAGAATTTTTGCGGGTCGTTCTGAGATACTTGATTTTCGGACGATTTCGGTATTTTTCCGAAAGTTTTCCGCATCCGCAACCGAATCCCGGGAATCCGCTACTCTAATTATTTTCACTTTTTCTTTCAAGAAAATATCTTCCTCTTTTCATTTTCTTTCCTTTTTCATTTTTCTTTCCTTCTTTTCCTTCCACCAAATTCTCCAAACTTCTCCATTCTTCCAATACTTTCTACAACTTTCCACAAAAATATCTTCTCCTTCCACCAAAAATATCTTCTCCAAAATTCCCAAACCACTCAAATCCCTCTACCATCACCATGGCCGGCCAAGAGACACCTCACCTCTCCATTTTTACAAAAAACCCCCTCCCTAAACTCTTTTACATCACCTTCACAATTCCAAATCCTATATAAACCTTTCCTTCTTCTTTCCACTTCATTTTCTCTTCACCAAAACCTTAACCACCACCAACTCCTCCTTCATCTCCACCACAACCACAACCACTACAAATTCTCTAACTCCCTACCTTCATCTTCTTCCTCCTCCATCTCCATTTAAACCACCACAACTTCAACAACTCCACAAAATCCTCCACCTTCCCTTTACCTTCTCCAAAACTACCACCACCACAAACCTCTCCACAAAACCACCACCCCATCACCACATCAATAGCCGGCCACCTCCTTTGGATTGGGGCCGAGCTCTTCTTCGTCGGTAATATCTCCGATGATTATTCCGGTAATCATTCGCGATTATTCCGGTAATCATTACGGTGACGATTACAACGACAACAACTAACATCACCATCACCTCTACTATTTTCCACCACCATCTTCACTGCCACCATCACTTTCACCATCACAACACCACCTCCATCTCCACTACTTCAACCTCCAAACATCACCTCCTTCACCTTCTTTTTTCATTACTCCATCAAAATCCAACTCCTCCACCAAATAAACCACCACCAAAGCAAGCACCTTTCCCTTTCTCTCTCCCTCCTCCTCTCTGTATATTGCTGACGTGGATCTCACCCCGCGTCCAGGCAACGCCTTAACGCGGATCTTCGCGTTCTTGGCATCTGTTTAAACGCGGCCTTCGCGTTCTTGTACCGATGCAACGCGGAGTCCATGCCCGCGTCTGTGTCCCTTTCATGTTTGCACGACGCGGAGCTAATACCCGCGTCTGTGTTCTTCTCATGCTAACGCGACGCGGAACCCATGACCGCGTCCGCGTTCTTCTCGTGTCCTGACTTGAACGCGGGTCTCGAACCCCGCGTTTGTGGCACCTTTGCGACGCGATTCCCGCGTCTGCTATTCCCGTGACGCGACTCCCGCGTCTGCGACCCCCGCGTCTCACTCGCATAACTCGCGTCTCCCTGTGCACTCTCTCCTTCCATATACTTCTCTCTCTAGGTTTCTCTCTCTAACTGTTTCTCTCTTCTCTTCACTTTCTCCCTCTAAATATTTATATCTTATGGCGCGTGCGCGAGTTCCATGGATTTCGGACCTTTCGGCATTTCCGGTGATTTAGGCGAGTGTCCTCGCTCTCGCCTCCATTTGGGTTTCCCTGCTTTGTCGGGTCGACATGTATTTTATTCCATGTTTAAATGTATTATGTATTGGGCTGAGTCCCTGTATTTGTGTATGGCCGAGTGCCAATGACTGGACATGTATTGTTTGTGATGAATGCTTGTATTAGGGTAGTTTAATTCTTGTACACATACCATGCCTATGTTGTATTTTACTGTTTTATACCATGCGTGGCCGACCCTTCATGGTCGTTGGACTCTGGGTTTCTGCCCACTCCTGGGATGGCTAGTAGCCACCGAGAGTGCGCTTAAACCCCGAGCGTACTTGACTTCCGGACCCTTCAGCCTCCGGTCTCTCACGATCTTGAAAAAGAGGTGATTGGGACCGACAGGTCTCTCCGCCCTTCAGCCTCCGGTCTCTCACTATCTTGAAAGGGAAGTGATTGGGACCGTCAGGTCTCTCAGCTCCGCCTGGTTATCATGATCAGCGTTCAGCGCTTTGCCACTAGATTCGTCTAGGCGAGATGCTGCCGGAATTCCTACTCGCACCTTAAGCCGAGTTGTCCCGGTAACCTTGCCAGACGCTCCAGTGTTAAATACTGTTTGCTGTCTGTACACTCCAGCTTGCTCAGCTCCGCTTGATTGTGCTCAGCTACTATTCTATCACATGTCATGTATTCACCTGATATGTTAACACCTGATGTGTTATTACCTGACACCAGACCTGCTACTACTTGGCAAGACCCCTTATTATGACATGACTTACCACCGGACTAATATCAATCTCTTGACATGATTGGTCACATGCCAAATATCATCCTCCTGTCATGCTATCACTTGACACCCGGCATGATATACTTGCCTCTTGACATATTAATACTTAACCTGTGATTATCACATTTACGGGAATACTATACTTGTTATCCTGCATTACATGCAGTGACTTGAATCTTATACTTGTTATCCTGTATTATATATACAGTGACCTGAATCTTCAGTACTCATGTACTCCTGAATTCCTGATCATGTCCTGTTCTTGTTATTTTCCCGTAAATTGATAATTACATATTAAATTCTAATAAGACAACTTGCACCCGGTTTGGGGGAAACTGATGGGCCCTGATTAATCATGTTTATGGTGGTCTTATCGAGCCGCGCGTGGCCACATACTTGAGGGATCACCTGGCGGCCACCAGGGATTCCGTGGGGTGTGCTGGCACCCCTACTCCTATTCATTCCTGTCGGGTATGCACACGCCCTAGGCCTATTTCTATGGGATCTGCGATACTCTATTCCTGTTCGGGCGTAAATAAGTCCCGGTACCTAGCGGTACGTTCCGGCTCAGCACCGGATACTCCTGGACCGTTGTCCCGGGCATGTACGGGGCCCATCCGAAACATGATTCATCGAACTTTATCAGTTTCCAAATAACTTGCTTTATAAGTTGTAAGTGGAGGTATGTGGAATGGGACGCATACTGAAGCCCACAACTTAGACGGCCCCAATTATAATAAAATGCGAATATGCAATTTGATGTGTTGTTTTGTAACTCGGGTTGTACGCGCTCGGATTACGGTGACATGGGATAAAGGTATATAGATGAGGGTTTCCTTGTTTGGATTATTCCTTCGAGGTACTAGTCTCATGGGGCCGTGACCTAAGCTTGTACAATCGGTTTTGCTCGTAATCGGTTTTATTCGGTTTTATCAGTTTTATGTTAGTTTACGAGATATCTGGTGTTGCCCTATCTACTTTACTTCTCATCTCTTTACCTTCTCTTATCTTATCATACCATGAGTAGTTCCTGTTTGATATCACTTGTTTTATATCTACTTGCTCCTGCATGCTTACCTATGCTCGCCACTTGGCATTCGTATCACCACTCGCCTGGGGAGTTCTATCTGACTCCCCTGGATCCTCATGTCCAGGTCTTGGAGCTTGGAGCGTGTGAATCTCCCAGTTGCTGATCAGAGTGGCGCAGTGGTAGCATGGATCTCCAGCAGACCATCTGAAGCTCTATCCTTCCAGGCCCCCTGTGTGCCTCTCGAGTTTTCCTTTTGTAAACTCGTGAGTGCCTTTTGTACTGTTCATACTTGTACATCCTTTGTATTCTCGCATTTGCGCCATGTTGGTGATGTAATATTATTATAATATTTGTCACCTCTGGTGATAACTTTGTAATTGTACTCATGTGTTGGAATGTATAATGCACCATTTGCTTCCGTACTCTGATTCTTACCTGTACTGATGCTTAGCGTATATACGTGAGGGTATTTCTGACCTGAGTATATACGTTGCAGTAACGTCTCCGTACCCGCCGGGATTGGGGCGTTACAGGATGGTATCAGAGCCTAGGTTCTCACATCCTCAGTACGTCCAGGCTGCAAATTAATGGTAAAGAAATTTGCAACTGGAATGCATGAGTCCTGGTTATACAATCCAACTACAAGTACAGAGTTATCTATTCTTGATCATCCTTCCTTTGATTCCTAATCCCTTCCATCTTTCCCCTGTTTTGGTTTTTCGAAGCCTTATACCAACTTAAGATATGAGTAGACTAGAGAGGTAGTGGCTGGTTCTAAAGAAAGCTATTATATGATCTCTTCGGCTGACTCTATGGTGCTCGGGTATTCCCAGGATTGATCCTAATCGGGTTATCTTTCAGAAGTCAGTTGTCGGAATTCTCTACGGATATTCTACATTCTCGGCTATATCTTTTAGAGTGATTGATGCCTGATATTCGGAATTCTCAATTATCGATCTTCTTTATTATGCTCAGGACTATCAGGGTTATCTTTATCTTCAATATTCTGGCTTATTCTCAGAGTGACATTAAGTATGCAGTACAGCGGGAATTCTATTGCAAAACTGTGTTATCAGTCAGTATTATTCGGCATTGTTCGAAGATTTATACAGCGGATTATTGTTCAGTCAACATGAGAGCCCTACCTATAGTGCTTCATATCTTAATTGATATAAATTCCGTCCTTGTCCTCTTTGTGTTCATTTTACCCCTTATCGAAATTGCGAGGACGCAATTTTTTGTAAGGTGGATGGAATGTAGCACCCCGTTCCCTGAATACGTACTTAGTCGCGTATTTCGATTTTTCGATCGTATTTTTTTATTTACTTCCTGTATTTATTTTGTATTATGAATTATTTATATGATCGTTTTGTTGTGGATCTGGATTCGTGAACTCGGAGTCAGCCCTAGTCTGAACCGAGAACCCGATCCTAGTGACTTACTCGATTTGGTCTTTCTAGTATTTAGATTTGACCGATTTTAGTTTTAAACATCATTTTCTAATATTTTAGATTTTCTGTGATTTTTTGGAATTTTCCTGAATTAAAATGAAAATCTCAAAACCGGTGCCGACCAGTGCCGCTGATCGATTCCTGGATTTTTAATTTGCAAATGGAGTCAAATTTTGAGAAACCACTTTCACAAATTTGCTTAGAATAATATTTACTATCTTAATTCATTTTTTGGGAATTTTCAGAATTTATCAGATTTCTGCCAGATTTGGTGTCGACGATATTGGCGGCCGATTCCAGGATTTTTAATTTAAAACTATAAAGAATTTCTTGAAACTAATTTCACCATGATTCTTAGAATAATATTCTTGATTTTTGAGAATTTTTGCGGGTCGTTCCGAGATACTTGATTTTCGGACGATTTCGGTATTTTTCCGAAAGTTTTCCGCATCCGCAACCGAATCCCGGAAATCCGCTACTCTAATTATTTTCACTTTTTCTTTCAAGAAAATATCTTCCTCTTTTCATTTTCTTTTCCTTTTCATTTTTCTTTCCTTATTTTCCTTCCACCAAATTCTCCAAACTTCTCCATTCTTCCAATACTTTCTACAACTCTCCACCAAAAATATCTTCTCCTTCCACCAAAAATTTCTTCTCCAAAATATCCCAAACCACTCAAATCCCTCTCCCATCACCATGGCCGGCCAAGAGACACCCACCTCTCCATTTTTACAAAAAACCCCCTCCCTAAACTCTTTTACATCACCTTCACAATTCCAAATCCTATATAAACCTTTCCTTCTTCTTTCCACTTCATTTTCTCTTCACCAAAACCTTAACCACCACCAACTCCTCCTTCATCTCCACCACAACCACAACCACTACAAATTCTCTAACTCCATACCTTCATCTTCTTCCTCCTCCATCTCCATTTAAATCACCACAACTTCAACAACTCCACAAAATCCTCCACCTTCCCTTTACCTTCTCCAAAACTACCACCACCAAAACCTCTCCACAAAACCATCACCCCATCACCACATCAAGAGCTGGCCACCTCCTTTGATTGGGGCCGAGCTCTTCTTCGTCGGTAATATCTCCGATGATTATTCCGGTAATCATTCGCGATTATTCCGGTAATCATTACGGTGACGATTACAACGACAACAACTAACATCACCATCACCTCTACTATTTTTCACCACCATCTTCACTTCCACTGTAACAGCCTATTTTTAGTACTGGTTATTTATTAATTATTATTTCCCCCATAATTTTAAGCATCGGTTATTAGAGAAATTTTATAACTCCTCATTCTTAGATTAATACCAATAATAATGAAGTTAACCAAAGAAATTATATATATATTTATTTTATATATGAGTTATTGTTATTATTTTGGTTTATGGCATAAATTAGAATATATAGAAAATATATAAGTATTTGTACCAACAATTATGACATTTTTAAGTATATGGAAATATATCTTTGATATTTCATTTTTTGTAATTCTCAATTAGGAAATACCTAAACAAATACTAGGTATTTGTATTTAGAATATTTTAATTGCAAGAGTGAGTGGAGGGGTTTGGTATGCATGAGGGGGTGAGGTGTAAGGCTAGGATCAATTTGATCCTAGCCTTGGCCAAGTGGCAAGTGGAGAGGGGAAGTGTGTTGCATTAATCTAAGTTTTTGAGGGGCCTTTTTGCATATTGATCTCAACCATACGTGAGATCTGAGAAGAGAAGTCCCTTCTTCTCTGTAAATTCCTGTAGCCCTAAAAATTTCATTCCTAATCTCTCTCAGATCCCTCTCACCAAACCACTCTCTCTCACTCTCTCTCTCTCTCTCTCTCGCACCCCCCCAGCCGAAGCCAGGGGGCGCCGCCAGGCCGGCGCCATCGCGGCCGCGCAGCCCCGCGGGAGGGCGGCGCAGCCGCGCGGAAGGCAGCACCAGGCCACGCGCGGCCTGGTGGGGGGGAGGGGGGTGTTCGTTTGGCCAGAGGAATTGGGGGAAATTCAATATTTGGGTATTTTCATAAGGTAAAAACTCTAGCCCTAATTCTAATTTTTGTTCCAACCATTTGTTTTGTTTTCAGAGATTAAAAATTGGGTGAAATTAGAGTAACACTTAATTAGTTATTCTCATGATGTGAGTAGTTCATAAATTAAAATTTTTGCCTTGCTTGTGTTACTAGGGTTTGAAGGAAGGAATTGATCAAAATCGCGGTGGGAATCCTCTTATCTAGTGAGTAAATTTTCATACTCACTTAAAGGACTAATTTTATCAATTTAATTATGTAATTGTTGTATGTGCCTAAGAGGGATTTTGGGAAAAGATAATAGATGAAAGTAGAGTAGCACGTAAATTAAATTACATGGAGTTGGTGCCAAAAATCAACTTTTTATTAGAAGGTAATTGTATAATTATTGTGTTATGTGTTTTTAACACTTTAATGTAAGTTTAGTTGTATAGGTAATGTAGGTGATGATGGGTGTGTACTAGAAGGTAAGGGTACCTTAATAGATACGTTACAAGCTATGTATGTAAAATGTTTAAGTCCTTAATTATAATACCTTGGCAACCCCACATGAATTACCTTGTACCACTTACTATAGTAATATACATATGATAGCATGATTAAATATGTTGACGATATGTGCATATGTCTATTTGTGATTTCTTTCCATAATATGTTGTTTATGTAACCTACACCATAGTATATTTTGGTCATGCGATATATGTGTGGGTCGCTTGTAGAAATTTTATGTTGTTATGATTGCCTATCTATGTATGTCTTGTATAGGAGGAAGGGGCCGGCGGGAGCCGGTAGGAGGGGGGAAGACGGGGAATGGTGTATTGCATGTTTGATTGCAACTATAGGAGGAAGGGGCCGAGCGGGAGCCGGTAGGTGGAAGAAGACGGGGTTTCACGGGAATCACACTTGTTATTATGTGAACTGGTATGCTTATTCTTATTCTACATAATAGAATCATTATGGTACTCTATAGGAGGAAGGGGCCGGGCGGGAGCCGGTAGGTGAAAGAAGACGGTGGAAAATGGTACCCTATAATTAGGGTGATGTGTAATTGTGCTCTAGTAAGTGATAAGATATTATGTTAGCAATAATTGGTTGGAAAGTAATAATTGATAGTCAATGTTTGTGGAAGGTAAGAATTCGTGTCTAAAGACTTGCTTGAGAGGGAGCAAGTATTGTTATCGCTTTAGTACATGATGGGAAAGAACTTTTATTCATAAAGAAAGCCTAATAACTAAGACTCATAAAAAATGTGATTGAAACGGGTGACATTTCCATTCATGTAAGGTCCCTCTTGATTCCATAAAGTATGTTGTGGTATTATATCATGTTGTTATCAGTTATAAAGTGTTTATGAAATTTACTCGCTGAGCCGTCGAGCTCATTCCTTTCATTTTCTTCTCTTTCAGGTCTGGACAAAGGTAAAGGTATAATGTAGCATGGATTAGTCATAAGCAGGATGCCTTATGTGTCACAAACACTTATTTTGTTCGTTATGTACATGTAATTATGCTTTATGTTAGCATTACCTAAATGAGGATGCTATGATGCTACTACCTTATGTAATGTTTGTAATAGTGTTAACTAGAGCTTGTGTACTTGGAAAGTTGGTAATGTGAGGTATTGTGATCATGTTGGTAGCATTTTGTGGATTGTGGATGCTTTGATGGTTATGTAAGATGAATGCACGGCATAAGTATATTTTGGAGATATTCTGTATTTTTGTGATAAGTAGGTCAGGTGACCGAAATGTTTTGTGGAGATAAGTAGGCCTTGGAGCCGAAATTCATATTTTTGTATATGGAGAAAGTTAAGATTTTAGAGGAGATGCTGCTGAAATTCTCTAGATTTTGGATTTAACGTAAGGTTGGGAATAAATGCGTGATTTTGATCTAATCTTGCTTATTAGAAGCTGGGACCGTTTCAGTTGGTATCAGAGCGTGGTTTAGGCAAGGTTAGCCTAGGTAGATGTAGCATACAGGAACAACTAAGTAAGCAAGTGTTAGCTATATGTATGTTAGGGTAAGTTAGATATAGGGGTATTGAGGTGATGGTAGAATCTTAGGGTATTTAACCCCGAAATGTATGATATTTAACGGTTTTCTACGTTTGAAATTGGGTACCCGCATACCTTAATTCAAATGGATCCTGCAAAAGGGTGCGGGCCCTTCTGTATGGAATTTCAGTGGTATGGGACACTGCAACAGAGAGAACAATTAAAATATCACACAGGACAGGGTTAAACCTATTGTTAGGATAGTTCTACAAAAAAGGAATTTTGAAGGTTAGCATGGCTAAAGAAGTGATATTTGCTATCATGTATTGTTGTTTAAATCATGCTATTATATATTGTTGGGGAGAATTGGAAGACAAAATTTTTATTAATGCAAACCTTTTACTTCTACAGATGGGGATTCAGATATGACGGGATCGTCATCCGACAATACGGAGTCGGAGAGCTTGAGTTGGATTGCAGACCAGATGGACTGGGATTTTGAGTCGGATGAGACCAACCCAGCTATCATTCTGGGAAGTCCCCCAATTAGTAAAGATTCAGAGGTTCGTATAGAACAAGATAATAAAGATGAAATCAGTGAGGCAGAAAGTGCCATAAGGAATGCACCAACAACCGTGGACAGGGAAATACTGCCTAGCAATGAGATGAATCCTGAAGGAAGGATTTTCTTTGGAGGTATTTGGTGGAATTCCAGCTGGGTGGAAGACATGGATCTCTATGATGATAATGAGAATTGGAGATGCGATTACGATACTGTCCTAGAAGAAGAAGGAGAGAATCTTGGGGAAGAAAATCTTGAAGAAGAAGAAGATCCTGAAGAGGAAGATCCCGAAGAGGATGATCCTGAGGAGTTAAATCATGGTGGAGAAGATCCAGAAGAAGAGGAAAACAATAAGGAAGATGAATCAGAAGAAGACAGCGGGGAGGAAAGCTCCTCAGGTTCTAACAGAAACCCATGATAGGAGTCTAGAGGGGAGGCATTTTTGTTTTTGTTGTTTTGTTTTTGAAGAAAAAAATGAATGTGGACTTACATGATTGGATATTTTTGTTTTTGTAAAGAAAAAGGTTGTCAATAGCCATATATATGAACAATGTATCTTTTTATGACTGCATTGTATGTTCTGAAAGAATGTAGTCATGCTAATGTAAATATTGCTATGAAAACATGCATAAATGAAATCAGCGTTTTGTTTTTGAACTATTCTATTTGTTATTATTGAGTTGTAATTGATTAAGTTCGACTATTCTTCTAGGTATTAAATGGACTTAAATTTTCCTCCATCTGAGGCCAACTCGGAGGACGACGTCCCATTGCATAGTGCAATCGGGAGCGTCCATCCATCAGCAAGTCAAGGAATCCTAAATGATTAATCTGTTGCCAATCGAAGCATCCCAGACAGAATACCAGATTGGTTGTTGCAACTGACAAATGTTAACAATCCTCGAAGAGCCTTGGAACAATTTCAAAAGTTAAACCCACCAGCATTTAAGGGAGGAGTGGATCCGATACAAGCAGAAGAATGGCTCCGTCAAATTGAGAAAATACTTGATGTTATGGAGTGCACGGAAAATCAGCGGGTATCGTTCACCTCCTTCATGTTTCAAGGAGAAGCTGAACGCTGGTGGGAGATGATCAAAGGAGGAGCTAGGACCATGGGGAAAGAAATTTCCTGGAACTTTTTAGTCAAAAAGTTTAATGAGAAGTATATACCAGGAGTGGTGAAGGACAGACTAGCAATGGAATTCCAAGATCTAAAGCAGGACCAATTGACTGTAAGTCAATATGAGGCCAAATTCACCCAACTGTCTAGATATGCAGAGAAATTGGTGTCTGAAGAGGAAGATAGAGCAAAAAGATTTGTTAGGGGCTTGAGGCCGGAAATCAGGAGTAAACTGATTCCCTTCCAATTACGGATCTATAGCCAAGCCGTGGAGAAGGCCTTAGAAATTGAAGGTGACATGCAAGAGATACAGGAGGCAAGGACCAGGGAACTGCCTTTTATGAAATGCCCCCGGTATGCTAATGCACCAAACTTTGGAGTTCATCCAGTAAGGTCCGACAGAAGTACCGGATCTTCCTTTATGTCGGCCCAAGGGAACAGAGGGAACTCGTGGCCCAAGAAGAGGGGATTTCCCCACTCAGACTCCAACCTTGCAGGAAGCCAATGGTGTCCCAGATGCCATAGGAATCATACCGGTAGTTGCTCTGTTGGTAAGCAATGTTTTGCTTGTGGTAAAATGGGTCATATGAGGAGAGAATGCCCAACCCTGCATGGATATCCAGGAGCTAGTAGGGGAACAGGGAGACCAGCCATGGGTGTTGCCCCAACAGCAGGAGGACAAGCTACCGCCTTTCGACAACCCGCCAGCAGGACTCGCTCAGCCACGACGCAAGCATCGGTGCAACAACCCAGAGCCCAAGGAAGAATGAACGCAATAACTCCACAGGAAGCTAGAGCATCCAATGCAGTGGTGGAAGGTACCGTCTGTGTGTCTAAAAATATTGCCCAAGTATTGTTTGACCCTGGTGCTACCCACTCTTTTATTTCCTCATCATTTGCTGCAATGATTAACAAGAATTCTGAACCTATGAACTATCAACTAGTGGTGTCAACCCCAGTAGGCGCGAGTGTGACCACTAGTGAATATTATAAGGGGTGTGAAATCATTATAGGAGAAATGAAAACACATGCAGACTTGATTAAATTAGGAGAGATGGAATTTGACATCATCCTGGGAATGGATTGGTTGTCAACATATCGAGCTCATGTAGATTGTCATCAGAAGAGAATAATATTTAAGTTAGAAGGAGCTCCAGAAAGAATTTATGAAGGGATGAAGGGTAAGATTTGCACTCCAGTCATTTCAGCTGCGAAGGCCACTAAACTCTTAAGGCAAGGATGTCAAGGATTTCTGGCGATTGTGATAAGTGAAGACAAGATAATGAAAGTTGAAAACATTGAAGTTGTGAAAGAATACCCTGATGTATTTCCGGAAGATTTACCTGGTTTGCCCCCAGATAGGGAAGTAGATTTTTCCATTAATCTTCTACCAGGGACAAGTCCTATATCAAAGGCACCCTATAGGATGGCGCCCGCAGAAATGAAAGAATTGAAAGACCAGCTGCAAGAGCTACTAAGTCTGGGATTTATTTGGCCGAGTGTATCACCTTGGGGTGCTCCTGTGTTATTTGTTAAGAAGAAAGATGGGAGCATGAGGCTGTGTATAGACTACCGGGAGTTGAACAAGGTCACTATCAAGAATCGGTATCCACTGCCCAGAATTGATGATCTTTTTGACCAACTTCAGGGTGCCAGTATATTTTCCAAGATAGATCTGAGATCGGGATACCATCAATTAAAAATTAAGCCGGAAGATGTTTCCAAGACAGCCTTTCGGACTAGATATGGACACTATGAGTTCCTAGTGATGCCATTTGGTTTGACTAATGCTCCAGCAGCATTCATGGATCTGATGAATAGGATCTTCCAACCATATTTAGATCAATGTGTGGTGGTCTTTATAGATGATATTCTAATCTACTCTAAAAGTAAAGAAGAGCATGAAAATCATTTAAGGGTAGTTTTACAGTTATTGAGAGAGAATCAACTTTATGCAAAATTTAAAAAGTGTGAATTCTGGCTGGATAAAGTTGGATTCTTAGGTCACATCATAAGTAAAGAAGGAATATCAGTGGATCCTGCCAAGATTAAAGCAATTAAGGAATGGCCTCGACCTACCAATGTCACCGAGGTGCGGAGTTTTCTGGGACTGGCTGGGTATTACCGGAGGTTTGTGGAGGGATTCTCCAAGATAGCAACACCATTGTCACAATTAACCAAGAAAGGACTCAAATTTCATTGGGGAGATAATCAAGAAAGGAGTTTTCAGGAGTTGAAGGATAAACTAACATCAGCCCCAGTCCTAGCCATGCCTTCTGGGACTGAAGGCTATGTTATTTTCAGTGATGCGTCAAAATCAGGGCTAGGGTGTGTGTTGATGCAGCATGGCAGGGTAATTGCGTATGCTTCTAGACAACTAAGGAACCATGAGAAGAATTATCCTACTCATGATCTTGAATTAGCCGCAGTTATCTTTGCCTTGAAGATATGGCGACACTATCTTTATGGAGTCTCATGTGATGTATACACAGATCATAAGAGTCTAAAGTACATCTTTACCCAGAAGGAGTTGAATATGCGACAAAGAAGATGGTTGGAGTTAATGAAAGACTACGACTTGGATATTCATTACCACCCGGAAAGGCCAATGTTGTAGCAGATGCCCTTAGTAGGAAGTCGGGAGGATCCGTAGCAGCGTTACTAACCCAACGAGGTGATCTATTAAAAGATATAGAGCAGCTGCAATTGGAGATTTTGGTGAAGGAAACTCGAGAAAGAGTGGTGCAGGTAAGTCAAGTTAGCGTTGATTTTGACCTCCACAAAGAGATAAAGGAAGCTCAACTAAAAGATGACCAAGTAATTGGAATAATGGAAGGAGTGAAAAGGGGTGAAGTTCAAGATTATTCCATTGTTAAGGACTTGCTAAGAAAAGGATGCCGAATCTATATACCTCCAGATTTTAAGCTCAAAGAGCGGATTATGACTGAAGCACATTGTACTCCTTACACTGCACATCCGGGAGCAACCAAGATGTATCAAGATCTAAGATCAACTTTTTGGTGGGAAGGAATGAAGAAGGACATAGCTAAATTTGTACAAAGATGCCTGATCTGCCAACAAGTCAAAGCTGAACACAAGAAGCCCCCAGGACTCCTTATGCCATTACAAATTCCTGAATGGAAGTGGAGCAACATTACTATGGATTTTGTTACAGGACTTCCCAAATCCCCTCAAGGTTACGATGCCATATGGGTAATAGTAGACCGACTCACAAAGTCTGCCCATTTCTTACCCATTCGAATAAACTATTCAATGGACAGATTAGCCCAGATCTACCTTCGAGAAATAATCAGAATTCACGGAGTACCTGAGACTATTGTGTCAGATCGAGACCCCCGATTCCAGTCAAGACTATGGATTAGCCTATCCCAGGCCCTGGGCACTAAACTACATCCAAGCACAGCTGCTCATCCACAAACCGACGGACAATCGGAAAGAACTATACAAATACTGGAGGATATGCTGAGAGCATGTGTATTAGATTTCAGAGGTAATTGGGAAAAATACCTACCATTGGCAGAATTTGCATATAATAATAGTTATCAATCTACTATTGGAATGCCTCCATTTGAAGCCTTGTACGGCAGGAAGTGCAGATCTCCAATTTGTTGGGAGGAGATGGGAGACCGAACATTATTCGGAGCTGATATAGTGGTAGATACAACAGAGAAAATCCGGATAATTAGGAAGAGAATGAAGGCGGCCCAAAGTAGACAGAAGGCATATGCAGATCGGCGCCGGAGACCCTTGGAATTTGCTGAAGGCGACAAAGTTTTTCTGAAGATATCGCCAATGAAAGGAGTGATACGGGTTGGTAAACGGAATAAGTTAGACCCCCGTTTTACCGGTCCTTTCGAGATATTGGAAAGAATTGGACCTCTGGCTTACCGGTTGGCATTACCACCAGAGATGGAGAAGATGCATGATGTGTTTCACGTGTCACAACTAAGAAAATACATACCAGATCCCAGTCATGTTCTTAGTTACTCTCCACTTCAACTCCAAGAAGATTTATCATATACAGTGGAACCAGTGCAAATCTTGGACCGTAAAGAGAAGGTTTTGCGGAACAAAACCATTCCGTTGGTAAAGGTATTATGGAAAAGCCAGGAACTCGAAGAGACTACCTGGGAACCAGAGGAGGAGATGCGATCTACCTACCCACACCTTTTCCAAGGTGCGTCAAGCTTCGGGGTCGAAGCTTCCATAAGGGGGGTAGAAATGTAACAGCCTATTTTTAGTACTGGTTATTTATTAATTATTATTTCCCCCATAATTTTAAGCATCGGTTATTAGAGAAATTTTATAACTCCTCATTCTTAGATTAATACCAATAATAATGAAGTTAACCAAAGAAATTATATATATATTTATTTTATATATGAGTTATTGTTATTATTTTGGTTTATGGCATAAATTAGAATATATAGAAAATATATAAGTATTTTGTACCAACAATTATGACATTTTTAAGTATATGGAAATATATCTTTGATATTTCATTTTTAGTAATTCTCAATTAGGAAATACCTAAACAAATACTAGGTATTTGTATTTAGAATATTTTAATTGCAAGAGTGAGTGGAGGGGTTTGGTATGCATGAGGGGGTGAGGTGTAAGGTAGGATCAATTTGATCCTAGCCTTGGCCAAGTGGCAAGTGGAGAGGGGAAGTGTGTTGCATTAATCTAAGTTTTTGAGGGGCCTTTTTGCATATTGATCTCAACCATACGTGAGATCTGAGAAGAGAAGTTCCTTCTTCTCTGTAAATTCCTGTAGCCCTAAAATTTCATTCCTAATCTCTCTCAGATCCCTCTCACCAAACCACTCTCTCTCACTCTCTCTCACTCTCTCTCTCTCTCTCTCTCTCTCGCACCCCCCAGCCGAAGCCAGGGGCGCCGCCAGGCCGGCGCCATCGCGGCCGCGCAGCCGCGCGGGAGGGCGGCGCAGCCGCGCGGAAGGCAGCACCAGGCCACGCGCGGCCTGGTGGGGGGGAGGGGGGTGTTCGTTTGGCCAGAGGAATTGGGGGAAATTCAATATTTGGGTATTTTCATAAGGTAAAAACTCTAGCCCTAATTCTAATTTTTGTTCCAACCATTTGTTTTGTTTTCAGAGATTAAAAATTGGGTGAAATTAGAGTAACACTTAATTAGTTATTCTCATGATGTGAGTAGTTCATAAATTAAAATTTTTGCCTTGCTTGTGTTACTAGGGTTTGAAGGAAGGAATTGATCAAAATCGCGGTGGGAATCCTCTTATCTAGTGAGTAAATTTTCATACTCACTTAAAGGACTAATTTTATCAATTTAATTATGTAATTGTTGTATGTGCCTAAGAGGGATTTTGGGAAAAGATAATAGATGAAAGTAGAGTAGCACGTAAATTAAATTACATGGAGTTGGTGCCAAAAATCAACTTTTTATTAGAAGGTAATTGTATAATTATTGTGTTATGTGTTCTTAACACTTTAATGTAAGTTTAGTTGTATAGGTAATGTAGGTGATGATGGGTGTGTACTAGAAGGTAAGGGTACCTTAATAGATACGTTACAAGCTATGTATGTAAAATGTTTAAGTCCTTAATTATAATACCTTGGCAACCCCACATGAATTACCTTGTACCACTTACTATAGTAATATACATATGATAGCATGATTAAATATGTTGACGATATGTGCATATGTCTATTTGTGATTTCTTTCCATAATATGTTGTTTATGTAACCTACACCATAGTATATTTTGGTCATGCGATATATGTGTGGGTCGCTTGTAGAAATTTTATGTTGTTATGATTGCCTATCTATGTATGTCTTGTATAGGAGGAAGGGGCCGGCGGGAGCCGGTAGGAGGGGGAAGACGGGGAATGGTGTATTGCATGTTTGATTGCAACTATAGGAGGAAGGGGCCGAGCGGGAGCCGGTAGGTGGAAGAAGACGGGGTTTCACGGGAATCACACTTGTTATTATGTGAACTGGTATGCTTATTCTTATTCTACATAATAGAATTATTATGGTACTCTATAGGAGGAAGGGGCCGGGCGGGAGCCGGTAGGTGAAAGAAGACGGTGGAAAATGGTACCCTATAATTAGGGTGATGTGTAATTGTGCTCTAGTAAGTGATAAGATATTATGTTAGCAATAATTGGTTGGAAAGTAATAATTGATAGTCAATGTTTGTGGAAGGTAAGAATTCGTGTCTAAAGACTTGCTTGAGAGGGAGCAAGTATTGTTATCGCTTTAGTACATGATGGGAAAGAACTTTTATTCATAAAGAAAGCCTAATAACTAAGACTCATAAAAAATGTGATTGAAACGGGTGACATTTCCATTCATGTAAGGTCCCTCTTGATTCCATAAAATATGTTGTGGTATTATATCATGTTGTTATCAGTTATAAAGTGTTTATGAAATTTACTCGCTGAGCCGTCGAGCTCATTCCTTTCATTTTCTTCTCTTTCAGGTCTGGACAAAGGTAAAGGTATAATGTAGCATGGATTAGTCATAAGCAGGATGCCTTATGTGTCACAAACACTTATTTTGTTCGTTATGTACATGTAATTATGCTTTATGTTAGCATTACCTAAATGAGGATGCTATGATGCTACTACCTTATGTAATGTTTGTAATAGTGTTAACTAGAGCTTGTGTACTTGGAAAGTTGGTAATGTGAGGTATTGTGATCATGTTGGTAGCATTTTATGGATTGTGGATGCTTTGATGGTTATGTAAGATGAATGCACGGCATAAGTATATTTTGGAGATATTCTGTATTTTTGTGATAAGTAGGTCAGGTGACCGAAATGTTTTGTGGAGATAAGTAGGCCTTGGAGCCGAAATTCATATTTTTGTATATGGAGAAAGTTAAGATTTTAGAGGAGATGCTGCTGAAATTCTCTAGATTTTGGATTTAACGTAAGGTTGGGAATAAATGCGTGATTTTGATCTAATCTTGCTTATTAGAAGCTGGGACCGTTTCATCCACCATCACTTTCACCATCACAACACCACCTCCATCTCCACTACTTCAACCTCCAAACATCACCTCATTCACCTTCTTTTCATTACTCCATCAAAATCCAACTCCTCCACCAAATAAACCACCACCAAAGCAAGCACCTTTCCCTTTCTCTCTCCCTCCTCCTCTCTGTATATTGCTGACGCGGATCTCACCCCGCGTCCAGGCAACGCCTTAACGCGGATCTTCGCGTTCTTGGCATCTGTTAAACGCGGCTGTACGGGGCCGGAAAATCCTGGTGGTCGGAGAAAGTGGTTTTAGCTGTAAAAGATTTCCTTGATTCAAGCGAAACGATTACAACCAAAAGAACTACTCTTCCCTCTTTTCCAGTTACAAGGGAGGGAGGATGTCTGAATCTTCCCTTTGTTTAAGGCTGGTTCTTCGTGTGGCGATGGAGAGTGAATCTTGTTCTCCGTTGACCAGATGACCGTCCTGGACCGTCGGGGGTCTCTCTCTTCGGTCGGTAGAAAGAGTAACTCAGCTCAGTCTACCAAAACTCTCAAAGAGGAGGTAGGCGAAGAGCGGCTAGTACTCAGTAAGCTCGCTGAAGAGTCGTGCTTCTCTCTTGATGATCCTCCTGCCTGGATTCGATCGATCTTGATGATGCCTTGACCTTCTTCCCAAAGCTTCGATCTTATCAAAGCTCTCCCTTCTCCAAAATCCGATCTCAAAAAATCCGATCCTCTCTTCATAGCAAACAAGGCTATTTATAGGGATCTCAGGGGGTGAAGGTGCCTCCTGAAAACGCTCCCGAATGAGGGGCCACTACCCGCTACATGCGCGGTGACTGGCCCCGCAATCAGGGCAGTTGCAACTGAGACGCGGGCGTTGGGCCAAACGCGCCTTGAAGTTTGAGACGCGGGCTTCGGGCCTTCACGTCTGGATGCTGAGGCGCGGGCGTCGGGCCGACGCGCCTTGATGCTGAGACGCGGGCTTCGGGCCGACGCGTCTGAACGTTGAGACGCGGGTGTAGAGCCAACGCGTCTTAATGCTGAGACGCGAGCATCGATTTCTCGCGTCTAGAGCTTGAGACTCTGCTTCCTTAATGGCTGGTCTGTGTAGTCATTTTTAGACAGCCTACAGAACCCCCTCCAAAGTTTCTGATATTCCGCAGTTGAATGGGACGGATTTCGGAATACTTTGGATCTTAGCCGTGTTCGCGTTTATGACTGGACTGTTGATGCTTCGGGTTTGATCTTATCTGGAATTGGTCTTCGTGAGTGTACTGTTGAACTCTTTGAAGCCGTCAGCGTTGATCGTGTTGAGTGTCTAGATACACAGTCTAGACCTCCCCGATTGCTTTTAGTCTGTCACGGGTGCGCTTTTGGCCGGGAGTGGTTGGTTGTCTGTTTGCGTCAGTGTACTGTTGAACTGACTTTGCAGAAGCAGGAGACTGGACGCAGGTTCCTTTTTGAAAAAGCAGAGACTGCTTTAAAGACGCGACTTCTTAGCGAGACGCGATGTTTGGCCTGTTTGAGGGGACGCGGACTTTGGAGAGACGCATCTCTTGAAATGCAGACGCGATTTTCTGGGTGCATTTATGATGATGCTGACGGGGCATGTCCACCGAAGAGCCGCGTACTTTGGGGCGCGCGCCTGTGCCATGTCATGATTACGCCGCCAGCTGGCCTGGGGAAACGGCGAGATTTCGCCTTTTGGCGCGCGGATCCCCCGGTTCATTAAATGAACTGCTCCACGTGTCAACTTCTGACTTGTGGCGGGGTCGCGACGCATGATCTTCCCTGTTCAAACAATGATTTGGCTCCACGCGTCAGGCAGCGATTCGCTGCAGCGTTTATTGGGCCAAACGCTGCGTATCTTCGCGAATCTCTGTGCCTATAAAAGGCAACAGTTAGAGAGATGTATCTTCTTCTCCGAACGAACGCATTCTCTGAGAAAAAGAACTTCCTTCTATCTCCAACTATTCATCTCCTCGCTCGGATTTCTTGATCTTCAATGGCTCCCAAGACAAAACCGACTGCATCGACCTCAAGGGCGACCGTCGCCGAAGCTGAGAGAGATGCTTCCTCTGCGCAGGAGGGTGTTTTCCGAGGTAAAAATGCACCTTCGGTGTGGGTTCCGCCATAAAAACATGTTCATAGAACCCTAAGGACCTTTAACACAATATCGTGTTTGATTCTCGGACGCTGTCCTTGAGATGATTACCGGGGCGCGGGCCTGATGATCCGACGCTGGTGAACTCTGCACTCTGGGTCCTTCACTTAGAATATTTCTAATTGTGAAGGTCTCTGGACGCGATTTGCAGAACGCGGATTTGATCCATGCGTTCTGTGTCTTCAACCGCCGATTTTGTAGAATCTGGCGTTTGAGTCCAAGTACTTAGAATTTTCATAAGTCTTGGTTTGCAGAACGCAGCTTTGCAGGTCTGGACGCGGATTCGAAAAGTTCCTGCGTCCAGTATCTCTTCTGCGTTTTGGTGCAAGTTCGCAGGTCTGGACGCGGATGATAACTCCTGCGTCCAATGTCTCGGCTGCGTTTTGAATTATGAACACTTAGCGTCTTCCCTTATTTTTGGCAAAGTATCTGACCAAGTGTCTTTTTCTTTTGCAGTGTCGCATGTTTCAGGTTCACTCGCCAAGATGCACCATTTTGGACGCGTGGGTGGTGCCGACCACCGTCTGACTTTTGCACTGCGAAGGACCATACCTGTGACTGCTGACAGGTCGCCAGTTCGCAGGGAAATGATTCCCCATGTTAATGAGAGGACTTCTCGGGTGCTCATGACCGATGCAGTCTTCGCAACGGATACCCACATCAAGCTGGAGAAGCCTGCTTTCTTCTTTGGAGATCATGTCAGCGACGGTGGCAGCCCAATGTATGACGGGAATTACAGGTGGCTCCGTCAGATAGGGGAGAGGAGATACTTCCTTCCAGCCATGGAGAGGATGCTCCCGTTGTCTTATCTCCAACATCTGTCCGTCCTTCGGAAGATGAAGTGGGACGTGTCCCGAGATATCTCTGAGATTACCCTTGGGAATTTCAAATCCCAGAACGTATACCGTCATGATTGCCATGACCGGGCGGTCCTCGGCTTGTTTCCCGGGTCACGCAAGTCTGAGCTTCCAGTCGGAGAGATCCCGCAGCTTGCCACCACCTTCCTCAACTCGTTCATAGAAGCAGAGGGTGATTATCCGGCCAAGTTCCATTTGCCAGGATGGGCCCACTCCACGGAGAATTCTTGGTGGGGCAGGATGGTGGGTTTCGCCCTCTCCGATCTTGGAGATCTGCTTGAGCACGTGGGATTATACTCAGCAGTCAGGGCCGTACAATGGGGCATCCCAATGAGCTCTCACAACTTCTTCGGGATCTTGGAGCGCTACAACCCTCAGACGGGGACATTCTTTACCCCGGTTGGAGAAATGGGCCTTGCACTGCATGAGTTGCATGAGGTCTCGGGGCTGGTGATGGGGGAGTTCCCTTATGAAGAATATGTCCCGACTGCTAGGGAGCTTGACCTTATAAAGAAGGATTCCCCTGAGGTGTACGAGACCTATTGGGAAGTGATGTGCCACTTTCTATTTGTGGTCAGGTAACCGGTTGGAGGACGCATGGAGTTAGGCATCTATCCTGGGCCAATTACTTATTCAGCAATGTCAGCAAGAAGGATCATTCGATAACTCGATTGGCTCCCCTCTCTGAACAGGGAGTTGACGACATGGTCGCACAAGCTTCTGAGGGCTTTTACACCACTGGGTCGAACGAGGACGGCTTCGAACCTGATACGCTTTTCGAAAGCTATCATCATCGGGCCCGGGCCTCTATCTCTAGTCGAGCGCTGTTGGCGGGCTTCTTGATGCTGTGGTTGAAGCGTTGCGTGGTACCTACACGGCCACATGAAGTCATTATTGCCGACGTGGTGTACCCAGCAGTGCTCCTGGCCCATGGCCGTCCTATCGCCCTTCTTCCGGCCATGGCGGCTGGCATTCAGAGTGGGTTGCGGGCGCTAGCCAAGAGACTATGCGAGGCTCCAAGGACTGTCGACTCTCAAGGCAAGCCGTATGTTGACTCAGAGGGAAACCCGACGGCAAGGCGCCCCAACCCCCGAATGGAGTTGCCTTACACGTATCTCATGGCCTGGTACGTGATGCATTGCCCTTCTCTGATGACAACGGCGCGTGGGAGTACGAGTCCTGTCCCTTTTGTGAGGCGGCTGGAAGACTCGGATTGGAGTGACACCTATATATATTATATTCGGAGACGTCTCTCAAATGCCGCCAATTACCAGCTCAACCGCTGCTTCCCTGGAATTCCTGGTGCATCCTTTGGTGAGCAATTCACTGATTCTATAGGTCGGGATGACCTCACCCAACTGTCTGCGGGAGTCTTCCGGTGGTTGATCAATATACGACCAGGATATGTGCTGTTTCGCCAAGGGACTTCCTGCACTATCGAACCGTATATGCCAAGTCGTTTTGCCCGACAGTTTGGCTATGCTCAGCTTTATGTCGGCAATCCGAATACACAACTTGCCTTCAATGGGAATTTGTGCGAAGGTGCTCGAGCCTGGTATTATAGCGTGGCTGGGGGGACAGAGGCAACTTTCCGTTTGCCCGTCGAGGAGCCGAAGAACCTTACCAGCTTCACTTTCTGCACCTGGTATTCTCGGGTAAACCAGTCACCGGATTTTGCCCCCGGGTATACGGGTATTGAGGGCATTAATGCCTATCTCAAAACACAGTCGGAGTCTGGCAAATGCTCGCACATGACACCCAGTATTTAAAGGTCCAGAAAGAGCTGGAGAGGGCATCTCAGAGAGAAGCTGAGGGAGGCTCAAGAGAGGAGCTCCGAGTAACCCGGAGTAGAACCAAGCTAGGGCCACAGGAGGGCCTTCTACCGCCAAGGCTCAAGAATTGGTGAGTAAGCGTCGTCGGGGTCCCACTTCAACTGCTGGTCCTGTTTCGAAGAGGGCTCGGAGGGATTTAGCAACAGGAGTCTCTCCCTCGGAAGGCATTTTCTGCTGGAGTTGAGGACTGTCCTGAAGACCTCTTTATCATGGTTGAGGAACCGCCAGAGGATAAAAATCTCCCCAGTTTAATCCGTGCTCCTAGGTCGCACAGAGGGACCTGTAAGATTGCGGAAGAGGGGGAATTGGTTGACAAACCCACTATGGCTGACGAGGAAGAACAGCTCGTGGGAGGGAATGTCCAGATTCCAGGGTTCTCAGCTCGGTCCGAGCCTTCTTCTGCTCGTGAAGGGAGAGACAAGGCACAGCGGTTAGGGCCTCCTAGCGTCTTCATTTCCAGCGCTCGGATAATCGACCCTAGTCCTACCACTGGGGTGATTGGTGGCAAGGCCCCGGTCACCGAGGACCTTTGCGTGAACTGTCGTCTTCCGCGTCAGATACGGAAAGCGACTTTGAAGATAAAGATGACTACGGCCATGAACCCGCTTTTCCTGACCCGAGTAAGTTCTCACGCATCTCGGAGGGGAAAATATACGGGGGCGAATCATCGACTGCGTTACCGCCGGCTATAATCCCTGCTGAAGGTACAACTTCCTCGCATGTCGAGGCGATGGAAACAGTGTTGACCCAGCCCAAGGGGATTGAGGTCTCGGCTGCCGAGACAACCTCAGTGGGGGCAGCTGTTGAAGTTGGGGAGACTCCCATTCTACAGGACTCGACGCCTCTGGACCTCGAACCTAGTAAGGCAGCTCTGACTGAGGGGGCTCAGGTGGGGAGTCTGACGATCGGCACCCTTCCAGAAGGCCACACAGCTCAATCCTCGGTAGAAGTTTTTGAAGAGGTTGTGCTTACAACTCCTTCCTTGGTCGTGGAGGCTCCTGCAGAGGCGGCGCTCCAGGAAGCGCCAGTGGGTAGTCTTGCTCTTGTCACATCGACGGCCGGCACGGCTCTTGTGCGAGAAGACCCGCCCTATATCCCTTATCCTGTGACAGAAAAAGGGTCGGGAAGCTTCTTAGGTGGTGAAGACATGGGGGAGCTGGCACGTCAGATGGTGCAACAATTCTTCACCTCGATGGGATCATGTATTGATCTCATCTTCCGTGGACACAGCACCTTCCAGTTCGCCCAGAGGCTTCTTGAAAATATGGCCCGTGAGCGTCGAATTGGCGGGAGGCCCTTCACTTGCCAGGGCATGCCTGCAGGTGGTAGAGCAACTTGGAGATAACCTGCGGGAGCTGGAATCTTTAGAAGATGCTGGTTCTTCCGGTGAGGCCCAGGCCATCCTGACCAGGCTCCTAGCTGCTCAGGAACGGGAGCGACAGGAGGCGGAGGCACAGATCACTGCCGAGGTCCGTGACCTTGAATATTCCAAGGCTGAATTTCAGAAATTAGCCGGAGATTCGAGGGAATCTGAGCTTAGTGTGCAGAGCACGGAGCAAGTCATCCTCAGAACTCGGGATATTATCGCCAAGGCGGAAGCTGTTCTTGCGCTAAATGAGGAGAAACTTGTTTCCCTCAAAAAGGAGCTTGAGGAGCAACGGGCTGCTACGGCGCGTGCTGAAGAGAGTCTATCCCTACAATCTTCCAGGGTGGAATCTCTGCGGATGCAGCTGGCTGCCAGAAGTTTCTTATCTGAGGCGGAGCTGCGGGACCGGGCTATCATGGAGGCTGAGAGGACGCGCCAGCATGGGATTCACCGCCTTAGGGAACAAATCCGTTCCTTGGCGAACCAGGACATTTAGCCTTCTTTCTTCTTTCTTTTTTTTTTTTTGTAAAGAAAAGGGACACTCCATTTATTAAGAGTGTTTGTATCCACTTCTATCATTTTTTTTTGATATAATAGAAGTTTTCTTTAAAGCTTTTGTCCCAATTTCTTTGTCCTGTTGTGGATGAGTCCAACTCTTGATCACTAGTCGTGATTACTGAACTTAGGTAGGACTAAGTTCTTTTAATGAGACGCGGCGTCGGCTCTAAGTCTTCTTGATGAGACGCAGCATAGAGTGAAAACGCGGCCTACCGAACGCAGCGTCAATCACAGGGTGAGACGCGGTTCTTAGTTCATGAGAACTTAGGCAGGACTAAGTCCTTTTGACAAGACGCAGCATCAATCCATAGGGAGACGCGGCCATCATTGCTTCATGAGACGCGGCATTCATTCAGGGAGACGCGGCTCTGAATAACGCGGATCTGCTTCTGCGAAGAAGGAAGCGGATCAGGCAGACGCGGGAGACGCAGCCTTGTGCCTTTCCCTTAATTCAAAAATGGATTAAGTGCTCTCTGAGGGGACGCGACTTTGACTCGCGCGGGCATCTTTCTGGGACGCGGATGTGCGGATAGTTCTTCAATCCGCGTCTGGGTGTAAACTCCCAGGCGTTACATACAGCCTGTCATAGGGATTTGGTGTGATCTTTAAATATCCGATGCGGATTTTTCGCTTTGTTTCCCGAAGCAGTTGTCCACGCGTCGGCTGCTGATTGGGCTTGAGTATTGATTCTCTTAAAAGAGAAATCAGTGCGGGCGGTTGGAGATCAGCGCCAGCGGCGGTTCTCGAAGCAGCGTTACACGCGTCCGGCCCTTATTGGATCTTGGCAGTTGTGCAGTTATAAATGCCGGCGGTTCAGATTACGGAGCCATTAATCGCTATTATCAGGAGTTGCCTATAAATAGGGCGCCCCTTCTCCCTTCAATCCTGCCTTTGGACTATTTTGTTTTCTGAAAGAGAGCGCGCTTTGAGAACCTTCATCTTCCTCAGCGAATTGTCTCCATGGATGAGGAAGGCTCTGAAGATGACCCAGGGCTTTTAAGCTCCTGTTTGGTCTCTTTAGGAGAAAACAACTCTTTGCCTTGTGACCGCGTTTGCGTCCTGGTGCAGAGAGTACAACTCTTGATAGAGGTCTCCACGGGTATGCCGTTCGTTTCACCATGACATTTTAGATTTACCATGGCCTGTACCTTGGCTTCATGTCATCTGGACCCCCTCATGAAGTCTGCATTGGTGCACTCCTTCTGGAATTTGTACCATAGACCTGAACTTCTCCGGACGCGCGTGCAGGAATCTTTGGCACTTGGCGTTAGCGCGTTTCATGGCCAATGCCTTGGACAAATTCCAAAAAAGGTTTCAGACCCGCACCTTGCAACTCCTGTTCATGGAGATGGCAATTTTTGGCGTCTGTGCCTTTTCGGCGTTTGTGCTCTTTGACCTAGGCGCAGAATGGGACCGCGTTTTGATTCGCGTTTGTCTCTGCTGACGCAACAGTTTGGCTTGCTGCGCGTGTCATTCCTGCGTCTTGGCAGACTGCGCGGATCATTCCCGCGTTCGCCTCTGCTGACTTAGTTTTTTCTCTGTTTACACTAAGTTGCAGATTGTTCTTATTCTCTCTTTTTGTTCCTTGCAGGTTTGCTGGGCCCTTGGAAGAATACTTCGGTCGGCGAACTCGTTCAACGTTCACCTATGAGAGAATATATTATGGTCCTCGTCACCTATAAGAGAGTATATTACATCTCTGACGAGGACCCAACCCTCGCCAAGGTCTCTTCAGATCTGGTGCAAGAGACGGATAGGCTGAGCATCGGCGAGGGTGGTCCGGCGGTTGCGGTGGCGGAGGGATCCTCTTCCTCTCCCTACCCCAGAAGTAACATCGAGGACATTCCGTTGGATGGCCTGCTGGGGAAAGGGATGGTGATGAATGCAGGACTCTCTGCTGCCGCTGGACCTAGTGGAGGGTGGCATCCTTTGTGATGACTCCGAAACTTCCGCTCTCACCCCAAGAGTGACTCCATGTTTGTTGGATGGTCTACTAGGGCGCTTTCGAAGTTGGCGTCATGCATCAAAGTGCAACCGGTTCCAATTGTGCACCTGGGATCAGATGCAGTTTCAAGGAGTGAGTACGGCCTCAGAGAGAGAGAGGGACTTCTTTGTACTCCTTAATTGTAACACTCAATCTTATTGTATAAGAGAGCGTTTTGTATCACTTTCATGTGTTTGGATATGAATAAAAGTGACACTTTTCTTTTTGCCTCTTACTGTTGTCTTGAATGTTTTGTTTTAGAAGCAAAAGAATGATTTTGGTGGACCTGCCACTTTATAAAAGAAAGTGACAAGTGGAGCGCGTACCCCCAGAGAAGGTGAACTTTTATCAAGGATTTGGGATTAACTTGATTAAGATCAGCTGGGGATTTTAATGGAAGCATTGTTCATTGGTGTAATGTTAACCAACACTGCCTCTAAAATGAATTTGATACTCGGTTGGGGAGAATATCAAATGAAACTAGACTCGTGGGGAATCTAGTAGGATTTTTACCGTTAGAGGTGTGATATTAACTTAACGGTTTAGAAGTAATCTTGTCAGAAGTGTAATGTTAACTTGACAAGGATGTGAGTTAGAGGTGTGATATTAACCTAACTCATCAGCATCTCAGTTTTATTTGGGAAAACTGAAGGTGTCACTGTCATAGGTGTGATGTTTAACTTAACAGTGATAGTAATGCTAGAGGTGTAATGTTGAACTTGGCATTAGTCGTCTCGGCTTAAAGAAGTCGAGGAAAGGTCATAGCCATAGGTGTATTGTTGAACTTAGCAATGACTCGGATGCTAGAAGTGTAGTGTTAACTTGGCATCGTCCATTTCAGCTTCGATGTGGGAAGTCTGAAGAAAGGTGACTGTCAGAGGTGTGATATTAACTTGACAGGCACTCGATGTACTGCTTAGAGGTGTAATGTTAACTTAAACAGTAGTTTGTCAGAGGTGTGATATTAACTTGACAAGAATTTGCTTGCGATAGGAGCAATTTGAGGACCTGTCATTCTATTGATGAGAATTGACAAGTGGAATTTGAGGTGCCAGAGGTATAGTGTTAACTTGGCAAATTTGAGAGTTTGTTACTCTATGCAGAGTTAACAAGCAAGGTTTGTACTCGACGAGGAGTATTCATTACTAGAGGTATAGTGTTAACATAGTAATGATTGCATTTCGTGGTCCTACCATTCTATAGATGAGAATTGGTAAGGGATTTTTGGAGGGAAGAGTGGAATCAAGTCCACTTAGGATTTTTAGCAAACCTTCAGCTATCAACGGATTTGAGATGCCTTTACCAACTACCGTTTGAGTTGGGCTAGCCATGCTATTCCCCTCAGCATGATGAGTTGTCGAAGACTTGTGTTGGACTTAAAAGCCAACATTTTCCTCTATCCTTAGCCGTCAAGGGCGTCGGATCAAATGGGAACGTGTCCCTTAGGATTTTTAGCAAATCCTCAGCTGTCAACGGGTTTGTCATGCCTTTACCAACTACCGTTTGAGTTGGGCTAGCCATGCTATTCCCCTCAGCATGATGAGTTGTCGAAGACTTATGTTGGACTTAAAAGCCAACATTTTCCTCTATCCTTAGTCGTCAAGGGCGTCGGATGTTTGATCAGAGGTGTATTTTTAACTTGATCGGTGGAAGAATGCCATCTAGGGATAGTATTTCTTCAGGAATTTGCCATTGATTGGCATCATGAGTGTATCGCCATTTGAGGTTATGAGGCGATACGATCCATTTGAGTAGACTGACTCTACTACAAACGGTCCTTCCCATTTGGGTTGGAATTTTCCTTTCGTCTTGTGCGTCATGACCATGGGTCTTCGGACGGCTAAGACGAGGTCGCCTTTCTTGAAAGTTCGGGATTTGACTTTCTTGTTGAAGGCTCTGGTGATACGAGCTTGGTAAAGCTCGATTTGTTGTTGGGCCTGCAGACGCTTGTCGTCCAAGGCTTCCAATTCTTGGAGTCGCTGTCGATGCTTCTCCTCTGTTGTCATTTCCGCTGTCAAGGCGACGCGAAGAGATGGAATTTGGATTTCTAGTGGAAGGACGGCTTCGCATCCGTACACCAAGGAAAATGGCGTGGCTTTAGTTGGGGTTCGCACAGTCGTGCGATAGGCCCATAAGCATTCGCCCAACTTATCGTCCCAGTCTCGTTGACTTTTCGAGACGAATTTCTTGAGAAGCTTGCCAATAGTCTTATTGAAAGCTTCTGCGAGGCCGTTAGCGGGCGGATAGTATGCCGTTGATGACACACTCTGGATTCTGAACTTGGCGCAGAATCTCTGAAAAGCCTGGCTGATGAACTGGGGTCCATTGTCATGGACAATCCGCCGAGGCACACCGAAGCGGTAAATAACGTGATGTTTCACGAACCTGATCACGTTAGAAGATTTCACCTCTTTCAAAGGGATAGCTTCGGCCCACTTTGAGAAGTAATCGGTTATCGCTAGGATGAACCGATGTCCCTTTGATGATGGTGGGCTGATAGGACCAACCACGTCCATCCCCCACATTTCGAACGGCCAGGTAGAGGTCGTAGAGTGGAGGTATCCTGGTGCTTGATGGATGAAATCGCCATGTATTTGACAGGCGTGACATCTTTTGGCATAGGCAACAGCATCGGCAACCATCTTGGGCCAGTAGTAACCCAATCTTTGGAGTCGGTTTGCCAGCTTCGGGCCAGGTTGATGGGCTCCACACGTACCGTCGTGGGCTTCTTTCAACACTTCGTGGGCTTCTTTTGATGAGAGGCACCGGAGCAGGATCCCATCATGCGATCTACGATACAATGTTCGCGAAATCGCATTGTAGTAGAATTTGGAGGCTTTCCTTCGGATGGCAGCCGCCTCCCTGGTGTCTTCGGGCAAGATGCCGTATAAGACAAAATCAATGTAGGGGAATCGCCAGTCTTTAAGCTCTGGATCGGTCGACACTTCAAGTGTTTCCTTACCGCGACGATCTCCCGTTGACCTCTGGTAGTCTCCGAGGGGACTTTTTGGGCAGTATAGGTCGTGGCTATAGACGAATACCTTCTCCATTGCTCCAGCTGGAAGAGCTAAGGAGGCAGCAAGGGATGCAAGTGCATCTGCATGCGCATTTTGCTTGCGCGGTACATGGTCGATGTAGAAGTTTGAAAACCTCTCGGCCATGTGGATTGTCGCGTTGTAGTAGGGTACTAGATCTTCATGCCTGACCTCATACTCTCCGCGAACTTGGCTGACGATGAGTTTGGAGTCACCGTACGCCTCGAGATTTTTAACGCCAATCTCATCGGCGAATTGCATCCCAATCAAAAGAGCGTTGTATTCCGCCACATTGTTGGAGCAGGGCTCGGTTAACGAGATAGCTCGGGGAATCACATAATTTTGTGGGGAGACGAGTACTACTCCTACCCCCGCAACTGTGTGTCCCTTAGGGCTTGTTCTTGATGCACCATCGAAGAAAAGTTGCCATACTTGTCCTTCGAACAATGTCTGGGTCAGGCAGGCTTCGGCGACCTCGTCTGGGAGATCCTCGTAGAGTTTAGCTGCCCTCGGATCTGGGTGTTCGGCTAAGAAGTCCGCCACCGCTTGTCCTTTAATGGCTTTTTGGGGTAGGAAGTGCATCTCGTATTGAGAGAGCAATATAGCCCATTTCGCCAGTCGGCCGTTCAATGATGAAGGCTTTGTCATGAGTAACCTCAGGGGGTTGACTTTGGATATGACATTTATGGTTTGGCCCACCAGATAGTGTCGCATTTTCTGAATAGCGAACACCAGTGCCAAACATTCCTTCTCGATCGGGTTGTACCGATGTTCGGCTCCGATCATCGTTCTACTTAGGTAGTAGATTGCTTGTTCTCGCCCTTGGTCATCATTCTGAGCTAGTAGAGCTCCCAAAGAATGATCCATTGATCGGACGTACACCAGGAAAGGCTTTCCGGATACCGGAGCTGCAAGGACTGGTGGTTGGGTGAGGTAGTGTTTGATCTCCTCAAACGCTTTTTGACAAGCGTCGTCCCAAATGAATGAAACACCCTTTTTCATCAGCTTGGCGAAGGGTTGGCATCTCCCGGAAAGGTTTGATATGAACCTGCGGATGTACGCCAATCGTCCTTGTAATCCCCTGAGCTCCTTGAGGCTTCTGGGGGGTTGCATCTCTTGGATAGCGCGGACTTTCTCTGGATCCAAATGGATTCCTGTGGAAGTCACAACAAACCCTAGGAATTTGCCACTGGCTACCCCCAGGAAGGACTTGGTGGGGTTCATCTTCAATTGATGAGCCCGCATGATGTCGAAGACCACCTTCAGATCAGCTATGTGATCTCCTTTAATGCGACTTTTCACCGCGATGTCGTCGACATAACATTCCACCGTTTTGCGTATCTGCCGATGGAAAATGGCATTCATGGCCCTTTGGTAGGTTGCCCCCGCATTTTTCAGACCGAAGGGCATGACGGTGTAGCAATATACCCCTAGAGGTGTCCTGAAGGAGGTGTGCTTTTCGTCATCGGGATACATCTTGATTTGATTATATCCTGAGAACCCGTCCATAAAGGACATTCGCTCGAATCCACAAGTATTGTCAATCATGACATCTGTGATTGGCAATGGGAATTCGTCTTTGGGGCAGGCCTCGTTTAGATCACGGAAGTCGATGCAGATCCGGATCTTCCCGTTCTTCTTGGCGACGGGGACGATGTTGGCTACCCAGTCGGGATGTTGTTCTTCCCGGATGAAGCCGGAATCGATGAGCTTCCTGACTTCTGATTGGATTGCCTCCATTATCTCTGGACGGAACCGTCGCTGCTGTTGTTTAACAGGCTTCATGTCCGGATTGATGTTGAGGCGATGCATAGCCACTTGAGGATCAAGTCCAGGCATGTCCTCATAATTCCAGGCGAAGACATCTATATACTCTTGTACAAGAGATATTAAATCCTTCTTCTCTGGAGGCGACAGGCCGTCACTTATGAAGATGGGTTTAGGATTGTCTTCATCTCCTAGGTTGACTTGAACAACCTTGTCTTCTGTGGGTGGCTCACGCTGTTCAAAGCGGATGTCCCAAAGAGCATTCAAATGTCTGATCCAAGGGTCTGTATCAGATTGGATCATTTCTTCATCTTCATCCTCCATATGGCTTGTCGAAACCATGTTTACTGAAAGCCCTTTGAAGATGTTGCCGACACTGACATCTGATTTCCACGACGACGTGTCTGATGAGCAGTCATGGCTTGACAGTCTCTCCGAATCAGAGGCTGATGGCACTGGGGTTGATATATAGCCCAACCCTCGGCGCGTCTGATGATAGTAATCAGGGGTTTTCCCTTTCGGTACAAAGGATCGAAGCAGTGCTCTTCTTCCTTTTCCGAAGTTCAACCCAGGCCTGTTGGTTAGATCATACCCCATGCGCTTCATCATCTTGAGCGTTCTCGGTTCATAATGATCGAACTGAGGGGATTCATCCTCACCTTCCGATTCTTCGTGGGGCATTGGTTCAGACGCGATTCGCCCAAAAAGTATTGATCTTTGGCCTTTTCGTCTGGCTGGAACCATGAATACAGACTCTTGCGCGTCACCATTATCTTGGTATGTCCCGAAGGATGATTTCACCGGTACATGCAAAGATGTCAAAGCATCTATTGCCGACCAGAGGTCATCGTCCACGTCGGTAGTGGTATCCGACGGTATTGAATCGGAAACATACACAGGAAAATACGCAAAGTCTAAATCTTCATTAATGTACCAACCACCCGCATCGTCGGTGGTATCAACATCGAGCTTATTAGTGCTCTTTACAATGGGCTCCAACTCCCACAGGCACTCTTCTTTCTCAGGCTCAACGTCAGCTTCATTACCAGAGTCTGGCTCCTCTGGTTGTGGGGTTTCATTAGTCTCCTCCGGATCCTGATATAAGAGGGAGTCCGTGAAATAATTTTCAACCCCTTTAAACGGATGCCTTTCGGCAATCAACGTTCGGACCTGTCCACTCTCGTCAATGTATTTCATGACTTGGTGGAGAGTAGAGGGAACGATGGAATTGCGGTGAATCCATGGTCGTCCCAGCAACAGGTTGTAGGAAGTGTCCGCGTCAATGACGTAACACGTCACTTCTGACTTGAGGCTCCCGATCTGGCATTTGAGCTTGATCTTCCCTATTGGGCGGGAGCTGTTGGCATTGAACCCGTAAATAGTCGTCTGGGTAGGGCTCAGACGATGGGTAGGAATGCCTAGAA
This sequence comes from Agave tequilana, assembly GCA_038442645.1. NCBI lineage: Eukaryota > Viridiplantae > Streptophyta > Magnoliopsida > Asparagales > Asparagaceae > Agave > Agave tequilana. The sequence goes on along the minus strand of JAVJIF010030771.1, from coordinate 76,987 downwards.
ACTGCATAACCCGGCGAGGTATGATGCTTAGCGCAGACCCTGGGTCTACCTGGATGCGGTTCACCTCGGATGACCCAATATACCCTGTGAAGTATAGGGGTCGGTCATGCTTCCCTTTAACCTGCATGTCGTCTGTTGTGAAGGTGATGCAGGGAGCATTTGGGGAGGCGTGGAGGCAATCCTCTACATCTTCCTCCCTTGGCACGCGGGTCATAAAGACCTCAGCATTGGCCAAAGCTTCTTGTAGAGCCTCTCTGGTTGACTTTGATAGCCTCAGGAGCTCATACAAGGTAATGCGTGCCGGGATGTTGGCTAATTGAGCCAAGACATCAAAATTGTAAGGTGTCGAGGATCCTTCCGTTACACCTTTTAGAAGAGCCCGAGAAAACCGGGTTTCTTTCTGTTTCTCCACAGGTGGTTTCGTGGAGGGCTTGGCTGGTTCTACGGCTGGTTGCGGAGAAGCCGCTGCTGTCTCGCCGTACTGCTTCAAGTATGCCTGTCCTGAACGGGTCCCGCCGTAGGTTGGCTGGGCTCTGCGGCCAGGACTATTGTTTCCTCTTCTGAGTCAGTCAGCGAGGGAACATCAGTGTCCGCTTCTCGAGAGGAAGCGCATATCACATGGCAAGATGAAGTCTTCCCTTTGCCTTTGGACTTCCTGTTGGTCACAGTCGTCCATTGTTGCTCGTCGACGAGGTCAGGGTGGACCCACATGATTTCCCCTCGAGGTGTAGGGACGGGTACCAAGCCTTTCTCCTGCTGCTGATGAGGGTCTGTATTGACCACCCTCAGTTCTCCTTTCGGGACAGAGATCACCCCCACGGGTGTCGGGGGTCGTGTCCCAAACTGGAGAATCGACGTCATGTTGGCCGTCATCTTCTTCTGCTCCGGTCGGAGTTTTAATACCTCCGCGTCAATCAGAGCTTGAAGGATGTCCTTAAAGACGTAGCAGCTTTTGGTAGGATGTCCGAGCATCCTGTGGTATAAGCAGTAGGTGGGATTGTCGGTCTTGCCGACTTCCTCCGGGCGCCTAATTTCAGGGAGCTTCAGTCGATTGCTCTTGTTGAGTAGCTTGAAGAGCGAATCGACGTGTTCCTCCTTGAAGGAATACTGCTTGTTGGGGCGTGGCTGGCTTGAAGAGCCACTTGCCCTGCCTGTTTGAGGTTTGGTGGGAGATTTGGTCTCCGTCGCCAAATTATCCTTCCGCTTCGTCTGGAGGGATGTGTCTGGTGCACGCCTTGTCGACCTCTCTGGCCTGGGCTTGCCTTCTTCCGCTCTGACGCGGGCGACAATCTCCTCAGCCTGTTCACCTTGCTGGACTAATTGTTTCCAGGTGCGGCTTTCAGCAACTCCTATTTGAGCAAGGAGTGAGGTTTGGAGATTATGGCGACATGTTTCCACCAGGGTGGCCTGGGTCATGCCGCTTGGACATCGGAGTGCCATGTTCCGAAATCTTTCTACGAAAGACTTGACGGACTCTCCCTTTCGCTGTTTTGTAGCTAAAAGGGTAGGCATTGTGACCTCCGAATCATCTTCGAAGAAGCGTGTCAGAAACAACTTCTCCAAGTCGCCCCAGTTCTTGATTGAACCTTCTGGGAGCTTCATGAACCATTCAAAGGCCAACCCTTTCAGGGTGCCGATGAACAGTCGCGCCAGGATGGCATCGTTATCTACCACATTCCCGGTCTGGGATTTGAAGTAGTAGATGTGCTGGTTGGGTGACCCCTTCCCGTCAAATGCTTGGAGAGTTGGAGCCTTGAACTTAGGAGGGTACGGGACTAAGTCCCACTCAGCCGGATAGGGCCGGACTACTCCAGCTTCTTGGAGGCCTTTACGGTTGGTAAGGGCCTCGAGGCGCTGCTCCAGCTGACTCATTCTTTTAGCATGAGCCTTTCCCGGGGTCTGGTCACTTCTTGCCTGCGACGAGGGCTTGGACACATCCGAGGTAGATCGTCGTGTCTCGTCAGAAGATTCAGAGGGTGGGCTTCCTCCTTTTCTCCCTTTCCCCTTCGGTCGTCTAGGAGGAGATCTCGCTCTTTCTTCAAGCAATTTCTCAAGCATATGCTTGAGGGAGTCAATGGATCTCTGTTGAGAGGCGATTATATCCATCTGGTGCTTCTGCGTCTGTTCTAAACGCCTGGTCGTCTCCTCAGGAGTGTCGGCCATGCAGGCGGAAGCCTCCTTCTCGACGGAAGAGTTTGAAGCCTGCGACTCCACTATAGCGGAGTGAGAACCACCCATTCTAATGCCGCGGGCTAAGGCATTATAGTCAATTGGGGGAATGGCCCCTGTCCGGGTGCGAGTGTGTTGATACACCCCCTCCGGTTCAGAGTCAGATTCCTCTGAGTTGACCATTAGTTGTTTTCCTTGCTTCTGCTAGTCATGTTTGCAGTAAGCTCCGGGTATTCAACATCTGAGAAGGTTCTCCTCCTGTGGGAGCGTCTTCTCTTGGCTGACGGAGGAATCAGGGTCAGCTGTCTAATTAGAGACGGCTGGTGCACGCCTGACTCACAATGGCATCCAGAGAGCATCTGGATGAGCTGTTGACAGCAGCATGGAGAAGTGGTCTGATTGGCACTCCTTTTCCTTGTCAAATAATCTCTCAAATCTGTGGGAGGGGGATTAAAGAGACTGGTCTCGCAACGTCGACGACGGGAGACAGTCATGTGCTGTTCAGCCTGGACACAGGTTTCAGAAACGCGGCTGTTGCGTCGCGGCTGCGTCACGCGCGTCTGGCGTCTCTGTTGATATGAGACGCGACTTTCGCGTTGCTGTCTGCTGCGTTGGAGCAGAAAGACTTGGGAGAGAGTGGGCTGCTGGGCCCCACGCCTATGGGCGCGTGCTTCCTGCGTTTGATAAGACGCAGAAGCTTCGCTTTGGCGTTTGGCAAGTTGGTCTTCAGAAGGCTCAACTTGGGGAGTCTCGCGTTTGGGTCGCCAAACACGGACCTCTCGCACTGGACGAGGTGCGGGCAAGGCATCGGATCGTACGCTGCGTTCAACCCCAGTCAGAAAACCAACAGTTCCGACCGAGTGTTGACGCGCGCGTCTTCTCTGTCGACGCTCGGCATTCCGATTGCGCCGTGGAGGAAGAGAGAAGCCAACAACTTCCTGGTTTGTAGAACCAGGGGTGTTTGCCACGCGGGTCTCCTGAGAGACGCTGACGCGGGCGTTCTGTGCGACACGGTCGATCGCACCAGTAGATGTGCCGGGGACCACGCGGGCCTTCAGAGAGGCGTTGGCGCGTGTGTTCTGCGCGACGCGGTTGATCGCAGCAGAGGTGACTGAGGTTACGCGGGCCTTCTGGGAGGTGTCGGCGCGTGAACCAAACTTGGCACAGTGGGCAGCAGGAGCACCCGACAGAGCCTCAGATTGGGCTTCAGGGGGCTGTCCACTTGAGACCCTGCGGCAGACGCGGGTCTTTGGGCTCTTGGAGCCAGAAGAGAGGAACTCTTCATACTTCGCCTGGTCGAACTCGACGACGAGTGATTCGACCATTTTCCCCTTACGGAGAACGTCATCTTGCACCACAGTGCGCTCGTCAGTAACGAAGGTAGTCCCCAGCGGAGTCGCCATCTCTTGTACGGGGCCGAAAAATCCTGGTGGTCGGAGAAAGTGGTTTTAGCTGTAAAAGATTTCCTTGATTCAAGCGAAACGATTACAACCAAAAGAACTACTCTTCCCTCTTTCCAGTTACAAGGGAGGGAGGATGTCTGAATCTTCCCTTTGTTTAAGGCTGGGTTCTTCGTGTGGCGATGGAGAGTGAATCTTGTTCTCCGTTGACCAGATGACCGTCCTGGACCGTCGGGGGTCTTCTCTTTGGTCGGTAGAAAGAGTAACTCAGCTCAGTCTACCAAAACTCTCAAAGAGGAGGTAGGCGAAGAGCGGCTAGTACTCAGTAAGCTCGCTGAAGAGTCGTGCTTCTCTCTTGATGATCCTCCTGCCTGGATTCGATCGATCTTGATGATGCCTTGACCTTCTTCCCAAAGCTTCGATCTTATCAAAGCTCTCCCTTCTCCAAAATCCGATCTCAAAAAATCCGATCCTCTCTTCATAGCAAACAAGGCTATTTATAGGGATCTCAGGGGGTGAAGGTGCCTCTTGAAAACGCTCCCGAATGAGGGGCCACTACCCGCTACATGCGCGGTGACTGGCCCCGCAATCAGGGCAGTTGCAACTGAGACGCGGGCGTTGGGCCAAACGCGCCTTGAAGTTTGAGACGCGGGCTTCGGGCCTTCACGTCTGGATGCTGAGGCGCGGGCGTCGGGCCGACGCGCCTTGATGCTGAGACGCGGGCTTCGGGCCGACGCGTCTGAACGTTGAGACGCGGGTTGTAGAGCCAACGCGTCTTAATGCTGAGACGCGAGCATCGATTTCTCGCGTCTAGAGCTTGAGACTCTGCTTCCTTAATGGCTGGTCTGTGTAGTCATTTTTAGACAGCCTACAGCGGCCTTCGCGTTCTTATACCGACGCAACGCGGAGTCCATGCCCGCGTCTGTGTCCCTTTCATGTTTGCACGACGCGGAGCTAATACCCGCGTCTGTGTTCTTCTCATGCTAACGCGACGCGGAACCCATGACCGCGTCCGCGTTCTTCTCGTGTCCTGACTTGAACGCGAGTCTCGAACCCCGCGTTTGTGGCACCTTTACGACGCGATTCCGCGTCTGCTATTCCCGTGACGCGACTCCCGCGTCTGCGACCCCCGCGTCTCACTCGCATAACTCGCGTCTCCCTGTGCACTCTCTCCTTCCATATACTTCTCTCTCTAGGTTTCTCTCTCTAACTCTTTCTCTCCCCTCTTCACTTTCTCCCTCTAAATATTTATATCTTATGGCGCGTGCGCGAGTTCCATGGATTTCGGACCTTTCGGCATTTCCGGTGATTTAGGGGAGTGTCCTCGCTCTCGCCTCCATTTGGGTTTCCCTGCTTTGTCGGGTCGACATGTATTTTATTCCATGTTTAAATGTATTATGTATTGGGCTGAGTCCCTGTATTTGTGTATGGCCGAGTGCCAATGACTGGACATGTATTGCTTTGTGACGAATGCTTGTATTAGGGTAGTTTAATTCTTGTACATATACCATGCCTATGTTGTATTTTACTGTTTTATACCATGCGTGGCCGACCCTTCATGGTCGTTGGACTCTGGGTTTCTGTCCACTCCTGGGATGGCTAGTAGCCACCGAGAGTGCGCTTACCCCGAGCGTACTTGACTTCCGGACCCTTCAGCCTCCGGTCTCTCACGATCTTGAAAAAGAGGTGATTGGGACCAACAGGTCTCTCCGCCCTTCAGCCTCCGGTCTCTCACTATCTCGAAAGGGAAGTGATTGGGACCGTCAGGTCTCTCAGCTCCGCCTGGTTATCATGATCAGCGTTCAGTGCTTTGCCACTAGATTCGTCTAGGCGAGATGCTGCCGGAATTCCTACTCGCACATTAAGCCGAGTTGTCCCGGTAACCTTGCCAGACGCTCCAGTGTTAAATACTGTTTGCTCTCTGTACACTCCAGCTTGCTCAGCTCCGCTTGATTGTGCTCAGCTACTATTCTATCACATGCCATGTATTCACCTGATATGTTAACACCTGATGTGTATTACCTGACACCAGACCTGCTACTACTTGGCAAGACCCCTTGTTATGATATGACTTACCACCGGACTAATATCAATCCCTTGACATGATTGGTCACCTGTCAAATATCATCCTCCTGTCATGCTATCACTTGACACCCAGCATGATATACTTGCCTCTTGACATATTAATACTTAACCTGTGATTATCACATTTACGGGAATACTATACTTGTTATCCTGCATTACATGCAGTGACTTGAATCTTGTACTTGTTATCCTGTATTATATATACAGTGACCTGAATCTTCAGTACTCATGTACTCCTGAATTCCTGATCATGTCCTGTTCTTGTTATTTTCCCGTAAATTGATAATTACATATTAAATTCTAATAAGATAACTTGCACCCGGTTTGGGGGAAACTGATGGGCCCTGATTAATCATGTTTATGGTGGTCTTATCGAGCCGCGCGTGGCCACATACTTGAGGGATCACCTGGCGGCCACCAGGGATTCCGTGGGGTGTGCTGACACCCCTACTCCTGTTCATTCCTGTCGGGTATGCACACGCCCTAGGCCTATTTCTATGGGATCTGCGATACTCTATTCCTGTTCGGGCGTAAATAAGTCCCGGTACCTAGCGGTACGTTCCGGCTCAGCACCGGATACTCCTGGACCGTTGTCCCGGGCATGTACGGGGCCCATCCGAAACATGATTCATCGAACTTTATCAGTTTTCAAATAACTTGCTTTATAAGTTGTAAGTGGAGGTATGTGGAATGGGACGCATACTGAAGCCCACAACTTAGACGGCCCCAATATAATAAAATGCGAATATGCAATTTGATGTGTTGTTTTGTAACTCGGGTTGTACGCGCTCGGATTACGGTGACATGGGATAAAGGTATATAGATGAGGGTTTCCTTGTTTGGATTATTCCTTCGAGGTACTAGTCTCATGGGGCCGTGACCTAAGCTTGTACAATCGGTTTTGCTCGTAATCGGTTTTATTCGGTTTTATCGGTTTTATGTTAGTTTACGAGATATCTGGTGTTGCCCTATCTACTTTACTTCTCATCTCTTTACCTTCTGTAACGCCCCGATCCCGGCGATACGGGGACGTCACTGCAACGTATATACGTAGGTCAGAACTACCCTCCCGTATATACGCTAAGCATCAGTACAGACAAGAATCAGAGTACGGAAGAAAATGGTGCATTATACATTCCAACACATGAATACAATCACAGAGTTATCACCAGAAGTGATCCAATATTACATGAATATCACATCACTAATATGCGCAAATGCGAGAATACAAGGAAATATACAAGTATGAACAGTATGAAGGCACTCACGAGTTTAAAAGAAAAACCCGAGAGACTCACAAGGGGGCCTGGAAGGATGGAGCTCTGGATGATCGGCTGGGGATCCACGCTACCGCTGCGCTACTCTGATCCGCAAGGGGAGAATCTACACGCTCCAAGCTCCATGACCTGGACATGAGGATCCAGGGGAGTCAAATGATACTCCCCAGGCGAGTGGTGAAGCAAAACCAAGTGGCGAGCAAGGGTGAGTACATGTCATGTAAAGCCAAGGACAAGCAATCTGATTGTATGGCTTCAGATTACGGTTCCATGAGACTAGTACATCGAAGGAATAATCCAAACAAGGAAACCCTCATCTATATACCTTTATCTCATGTCACCATAACCCAAGCCCATTCAACCCGACTGTTCTCAGGCATGATAAGATAATGAACAAGAGGCAAGTGAATACAATGGATAAAGCAGAATATGAGCAGATAATACGATAACACTCATAAAACAGAAAATCTGATATAAAGTCTGGAACAAGTAATTATGGTAAGGCACAACACAGATTCATAGCCGTTTAAGTTGCAGGCTTTAGTATGCGTCCCATTCCACATACCTCCACTTACAACTTAAAGAGCCGGTTATTATGACACTTTATTATTACTCGTCTTACCCTGATATCTAGCTATGCGAACTAGCGTCCCAACGCACATAGATCCATATCCGAGTAAAACAAGGTTGTTATTGGAAATAGATGGAGAACTGATAGAGCTTCTTATAGTAGTTCCATACACCTGGAACCAGTTTGGAGGCCCAAAGTCCCCCTAACACGAATCTCCTGTGGGCCCAAAGTCCCACTAACACTTACCACCAGTATTTTTATAATCCATCACTATAAGCAAGATATCATTCCGGCATCCATCATTTCCTCCCATTCCCCATACAAGTTGTCCTTTTATGATTTATTAACGTAATTATCAGATTACGGGAATAACTGGACATAACAGGAAATAGCCCAACAGATTCAAGAGGTGGCCCCCACCGAGTATGGTGTGGCACTTTGTTCTGAGGGGATGGATTCTAGAGGTGGCCCCCACAGATTCAAGAGGTGGCCCCCACCGAGTATGGTGTGGCACTTTGCTCTGTGTGGCACTTAGTTCCATAATAACAAGACAGGATTCCCGTAAACATGATAATTACAAAGTCAAGTATATCATGCTGGGTGTTAAGTGATAGCATGACAGGATGATGATATTTAACAAGCAACCAAACCTAACAAGAGATGGATAATAGTCTGGGTAAGTCATAATATAACAAAGGTCTTACCAAGTGGTAGCATGCCAGGTGGTCAGGTGATAACACAGTTGTCAAAGTGATATACATGTGTTAAAAGGAAGCATGTAACTGACAGGTCAGAGTAATGACAAGTGGTAACATGGAAGTGACTCAAAGTCCAACGACCACGAAGGGTCGGCCACGCATGGTATATGATAAAGAAGTAAGCATATCAATAGCATGGCACAAGTACAAGATGAAGCTACCATAATATAAGCAATTGCAGGGCAAACATGAATATGAAAATAAGAAGCGAAATACTTATCGTCCCGAAGAAACGGGATATCAAATAGAGAAGAGCGATGAGCGAGACTACTCGCCTAAATCACCAAAGCGCCGAAAGATCCAAAATCCACGAAAGCTCGGGACGCGCCATAACCTGTGATATAATTATGTAGAGTGAAGAGGAGAGAGAAAGAGAGAAGGGAAGATGATGTTTGTCAAGTGACAAGTCAAGTAATACTAAGATATGATATAAGTCTAGAGGGTAAGGTTCATATTCAAGAAAGAAACCAACTATGACAAACAGCTAAAGTTAGTCGACTAGGGTGGAAGAGTAGTCGACTAATAGAGGGGTTAGTCGACTAACAGTCTGGTATAGTCGACTAAAACTGGGTTCCAGAGAGTTGATATTCTGATTCAGGAAAAGTTAGTCGACTAGGTGGAAAGAGTAGTCGACTAATAGACATCTCAAGTCGACTAACAGTCATGTCAAGTCGACTAATACTGAGTAACAGAGAGTTGGGTTTCTGATTCAGGAAAGGTTAGTCGACTAGGGTCAAGGGTGTAGTCGACTAAGGGTCTCTAGTCGACTGGTAATTTGGTATAGTCGACTAAAACTGTGTTTCCAGAAAGGTTACGTTTCAACTAAGGGTTTATAGTCGACTAATCTATAGGTCTAGTCGACTAATCGTCTGGAAACAGCAAACAGAACAGATTTTGGTGGTTTTGTGTTTGATGACCAAATAATCATGGATTGAAGACATAATTGAACATGATAAGCAAACCTAAGTATACTAAGAATAATCTAAGTCTTGGTGATAAAAATTACTTACCAAAAGGAGGGGTTGATGATGGAGTGATGGTGGTAGTGATGGAAGTTGATGATGAAGAAGAAGTTGGGGTTTGGTAGAGTTGATGACCTTGGTGGTGTTTCCCATGGAGATGAAGGAGGAGGAAGATGAAGGGAAGAGGTTGGAGTAGTTGTGGTGGTGGAGATGAAGGGGATGGAGGTGGCTAGGGTTTGGCTCTTGGTGAAGGGAAAATGAAAAAAGGAAATGAAATGTAAAGGAAAGATATTTATAGGGTTTTGGATTTGTGAAGGAGATGCAAATAAGATAGAAGAGAGGGGGGTTTTTGCAAAGTGGAGGAGGGGATGAGTGTCCCTCTTTTGGCCACTTGGCCGGTGGAAGAGAGAGAAAAAGAGGGCATTAATGAGGAAGTTGGTGGAAGTGTGTGGAAGTGAGTGGAAGTTGTAAAAGATTGGAATTTGGAAAATTGGAAAAGGCTTTGGCTTGTGGAGGAAGGAAGAGAATTAAAGGTAAAGGAAAAAGGAAAAGAAATTCATATGAGGAGATATTTTCTTGGAAGAGAATTTGAAAATAATGAAAGTGGCGGATTCCCGGGATTCAGTTGCAGACGCGGAAATCTTTCGGGAAAAACAGGAATCGTCCGAAATTCAAGTATCTCGGAACGACCCGAAATAATTATCAAAAATCAAGAATAAAATATTAAGTATCATAGTGAAATCCGTTTTAAGAAATACTTTATAGTTTTAAAACTAAAAATCCCGGAATCAGTTACCTACCGACTCCGACGGAATTTTCATAAAATCATAAAATTCTCAGAAAAAGTATTTAGATAGAAAATATGATTCTAAGAAATAAAGTCTAAAGGACCTTCTAGAAATTTCTAACTGTTTGTGAATTAAAAATCCGAGAATCGATCAGCAGCACTGGTCGACACGGTTTTGAAGACTTTCATTTTAATTCCAGAAAAATCTAGAAAATCATAGAAAATATATAATATTGGAAAATGATATTTAAAACTAAAATCGGTCAATTCTAATTATCAGAATGTCTAAATCGAGTAATACATTAGGATTAGGTCCTCGGTTCAGACTGGGGCTGACTCCGAGTCCACGAATCCAAATCTAAGACAAAACAACCATATAAGGAATTCATAATACAGAATGAATACAGAAAACAAATCGAAAATACGATCGAAAAATCTGAATACGCAACTAAGTACGTATTCTGGGAACGGGGTATTACAATCCACCCACCTTACAAAAAATTGCGTCCTCGCAATTTCGTTAAGGGGTGAATTGAACACAAAGGGAACAAGGGTGGAATCTATACCAATTAAGATATGAAGCACTATAGGTAGGGCTCTCAAGTCGACTGAACATTAATCATCCTCCGCACTTCCGGCTGTATAAATCTTCGAATAATGCTGAATAATACTGCTGATGTCGTGGCTGTGCAATAAATGAGCCAGAATACCGAAGATAAAGGAAACCCTGATAGTCCTGAGCATAATAAAGAAGGCCGATAATTAAGAATCCCGAATACCAGGCATCAATCACTCTGAACGATATAGTAGAGAATGTAGAATATCCGTAGAGAATTCCGACTGCTGTCTTCTGAAAGATAGCCAGATCAAGATCGATCTGGAGAATACCAAGCTTCATAGAGTTGGCCGAAGAGATCACATAATAACTTCATTCAGAACCAGCCACTACCTCTCTAGTCTAATCATATCTTAAGTTGGCATAAAGGCTTTATAAAACCAAAACAGGGAAGGGATAGGAAGGATTAGGAATCAAAGGAAGGATGGCCAAGAAATAGATAACTCTGCACTTGTAGTTGGAATGTATAACCAAGACTCAAGTATTCCAGTTGCAAATTTCTTTACCATTAATTTGCTCTCTGGACGTACTGAGGAAGTTAGAGCCTAAGCTCTGATACCATCCTGTAACGCCCCGATCCCGGCGATACGGGGACGTCACTGCAACGTATATACGTAGGTCAGAACTACCCTCGTATATACGCTAAGCATCAGTACAGACAAGAATCAGAATACGGAAGCAAATGGTGCATTATACATTCCAACACATGAATACAATCACAGAGTTATCACCAGAAGTGATCCAATATTACATGAATATCACATCACTAATATGCGCAAATGCGAGAATACAAGGAAATATACAAGTATGAACAGTATGAAGGCACTCACGAGTTTAAAAGAAAAACTCGAGAGACTCACAAGGGGGCCTGGAAGGATGGAGCTCTGGATGATCGGCTGGGGATCCACGCTACCGCTGCGCTACTCTGATCCGCAAGGGGAGAATCTACACGCTCCAAGCTCCATGACCTGGACATGAGGATCCAGGGGAGTCAAATGATACTCCCCAGGCGAGTGGTGAAGCAAAACCAAGTGGCGAGCAAGGGTGAGTACATGTCATGTAAAGCCAAGGACAAGCAATCTGATTGTATGGCTTCAGATTACGGTTCCATGAGACTAGTACATCGAAGGAATAATCCAAACAAGGAAACCCTCATCTATATACCTTTATCTCATGTCACCATAAACCAAGCCCATTCAACCCGACTGTTCTCAGGCATGATAAGATAATGAACAAGAGGCAAGTGAATACAATGGATAAAGCAGAATATGAGCAGATAATACGATAACACTCATAAAACAGAAAATCCGATATAAAGTCCGGAACAAGTAATTATGGTAAGGCACAACACAGATTCATAGCCGTTTAAGTTGCAGGCTTTAGTATGCGTCCCATTCCACATACCTCCACTTACAACTTAAAGAGCCGGTTATTATGACACTTTATTATTACTCGTCTTACCCTGATATCTAGCTATGCGAACTAGCGTCCCAACGCACATAGATCCATATCCGAGTAAAACAAGGTTGTTATTGGAAATAGATGGAGAACTGATAGAGCTTCTTATAGTAGTTCCATACACCTGGAACCAGTTTGGAGGCCCAAAGTCCCCCTAACACGAATCTCCTGTGGGCCCAAAGTCCCACTAACACTTACCGCCAGTATTTTTATAATCCATCACTATAAGCAAGATATCATTCCGGCATCCATCATTTCCTCCATTCCCCATACAAGTTGTCCTTTTTATGGTTTATTAACGTAATTATCAGATTACGGGAATAACTGGACATAACAGGAAATAGCCCAACAGATTCAAGAGGTGGCCCCCACCGAGTATGGTGTGGCACTTTGTTCTGAGGGGATGGATTCTAGAGGTGGCCCCCACAGATTCAAGAGGTGGCCCCCACCGAGTATGGTGTGGCACTTTGCTCTGTGTGGCACTTAGTTCCATAATAACAAGACAGGATTCCCGTAAACATGATAATCACAAAGTCAAGTATATCATGCTGGGTGTTAAGTGATAGTATGACAGGATGATGATATTTAACAAGCAACCAAACCTAACAAGAGATGGATAATAGTCTGGGTAAGTCATAATATAACAAAGGTCTTACCAAGTGGTAGCATGCCAGGTGGTCAGGTGATAACACAGTTGTCAAAGTGATATACATGTGTTAAAAGGAAGCATGTAACTGACAGGTCAGAGTAATGACAAGTGGTAACATGGAAGTGACTCAAAGTCCAACGACCACGAAGGGTCGGCCACGCATGGTATATGATAAAGAAGTAAGCATATCAATAGCATGGCACAAGTACAAGATGAAGCTACCATAATATAAGCAATTGCAGGGCAAACATGAATATGAAAATAAGAAGCGAAATACTTATCGTCCCGACGAAACGGGATATCAAATAGAGAAGAGCGATGAGCGAGACTACTCGCCTAAATCACCAAAGCGCCGAAAGATCCAAAATCCACGAAAGCTCGGGACGCGCCATAACCTGTGATATAATTATGTAGAGTGAAGAGGAGAGAGAAAGAGAGAAGGGAAGATGATGTTTGTCAAGTGACAAGTCAAGTAATACTAAGATATGATATAAGTCTAGAGGGTAAGGTTCATATTCAAGAAAGAAACCAACTATGACAAACAGCTAAAGTTAGTCGACTAGGGTGGAAGAGTAGTCGACTAATAGAGGGGTTAGTCGACTAACAGTCTGGTATAGTCGACTAAAACTGGGTTCCAGAGAGTTGATATTCTGATTCAGGAAAAGTTAGTCGACTAGGTGGAAAGAGTAGTCGACTAATAGACATCTCAAGTCGACTAACAGTCATGTCAAGTCGACTAATACTGAGTAACAGAGAGTTGGGTTTCTGATTCAGGAAAGGTTAGTCGACTAGGGTCAAGGGTGTAGTCGACTAAGGGTCCTAGTCGACTGGTAATTTGGTATAGTCGACTAAAACTGTGTTTCCAGAAAGGTTACGTTTCAACTAAGGGTTTATAGTCGACTAATCTATAGGTCTAGTCGACTAATCGTCTGGAAACAGCAAACAGAACAGATTTTGGTGTTTTGTGTTTGATGACCAAATAATCATGGATTGAAGACATAATTGAACATGATAAGCAAACCTAAGTATACTAAGAATAATCTAAGTCTTGGTGATAAAAATTACTTACCAAAAGGAGGGGTTGATGATGGAGTGATGGTGGTAGTGATGGAAGTTGATGATGAAGAAGAAGTTGGGGTTTTGGTAGAGTTGATGACCTTGGTGGTGTTTCCCATGGAGATGAAGGAGGAGGAAGATGAAGGGAAGAGGTTGGAGTAGTTGTGGTGGTGGAGATGAAGGGGATGGAGGTGGCTAGGGTTTGGCTCTTGGTGAAGAGAAAATGAAAAAAGGAAATGAAATGTAAAGGAAAGATATTTATAGGGTTTTGGATTTGTGAAGGAGATGCAAATAAGATAGAAGAGAGGGGGGTTTTGCAAAGTGGCGGAGGGGATGAGTGTCCCTCTTTTGGCCACTTGGCCGGCCATGGAAGAGAGAGAAAAAGAGGGCATTAATGAGGAAGTTGGTGGAAGTGTGTGGAAGTGAGTGGAAGTTGTAAAAGATTGGAATTTTGGAAAATTGGAAAAGGCTTTGGCTTGTGGAGGAAGGAAGAGAATTAAAGGTAAAGGAAAAAGGAAAAGAAATTCATATGAGGAGATATTTTCTTGGAAGAGAATTTGAAAATAATGAAAGTGGCGGATTCCCGGGATTCAGTTGCAGACGCGGAAATCTTTCGGGAAAAACAGGAATCGTCCGAAATTCAAGTATCTCGGAACGACCCGAAATAATTATCAAAAATCAAGAATAAAATATTAAGTATCATAGTGAAATCCGTTTTAAGAAATACTTTATAGTTTTAAAACTAAAAATCCCGGAATCAGTTACCTACCGACTCCGACGGAATTTTCATAAAATCATAAAATTCTCAGAAAAGTATTTAGATAGAAAATATGATTCTAAGAAATAAAGTCTAAAGGACCTTCTAGAAATTCCTAACTGTTTGTGAATTAAAAATCTGAGAATCGATCAGCAGCATTGGTCGACACCGGTTTTGAAGACTTTCATTTTAATTCCAGAAAAATCTAGAAAATCATAGAAAATATATAATATTGGAAAATGATATTTAAAACTAAAATCGGTCAATTCTAATTATCAGAATGTCTAAATCGAGTAATACATTAGGATTAGGTCCTCGGTTCAGACTGGGGCTGACTCCGAGTCCACGAATCCAAATCCAAGACAAAAAAACCATATAAGGAATTCATAATACAGAATGAATACAGAAAACAAATCGAAAATATGATCGAAAAATCTGAATACGCAACTAAGTACGTATTCTGGGAACGGGGTATTACACCTTCTCTTATCTTATCATACCATGAGTAGTTCCTGTTTGATATCACTTGTTTTATATCTACTTGCTCCTGCATGCTTACCTATGCTCGCCACTTGGCATTCGTATCACCACTCGCCTGGGAGTTCTATCTGACTCCCTGGATCCTCATGTCCAGGTCTTGGAGCTTGGAGCGTGTGAATCTCCCAGTTGCTGATCAGAGTGGCGCAGTGGTAGCATGGATCTCCAGCAGACCATCTGAAGCTCTATCCTTCCAGGCCCCCTGTGTGCCTCTCGAGTTTTCTTTTGTAAACTCGTGAGTGCCTTTTGTACTGTTCATACTTGTACATCCTTTGTATTCTCGCATTTGCGCCATGTTGGTGATGTAATATTATTATAATTTGTCACCTCTGGTGATAACTTTGTAATTGTACTCATGTGTTGGAATGTATAATGCACCATTTGCTTCCGTACTCTGATTCTTGCCTGTATTGATGCTTAGCGTATATACGTGAGGGTATTTCTGACCTGCGTATATACGTTGCAGTAACGTCTCCGTACCCGCCGGGATCGGGGCGTTACAATTAAGAAGCAGAATTCCAAGTTCTAGTCACGAGGCTCGACAGCCGCGTCTCAGCCAACACAGCAGCATCAAGGCGCGAGGGTCAAAAACCCGCGTCTCAGCAGCATCAAGGCGCGAGGCTCAACAGCCCCGTCTCAGCCACACCAAGGCGCGTAGGTCAAAAACCCGCGTCTCAACAGCTCCAAGGCGCGTGGGCTGACACCCGCGTCTCAGTTGTAACCGTCCGGTTTCGGGGCCAATCACGGCCCACATAACGGGGAAAGTTAGCCCCCATTATGGAGTGTTTTTAGGAGGCACGTACGCCCCTGAAACCCCTATAAATAGCCCCGTCGCTATGAAGAAGGGGTCGGATTTTCGGACAAATTGAAGAGAGGGGATTGACAGTCGAATTTTCGGTCAGAGGACTCTGGGAAGAAAAGAGCTCTGAGAGAAAAGAGAGAGAGAGAGTAAACCCTTCAGAGAATTTGCTGTGTTCAAGTTGCTCTTTGCCTACCTTCTCTTTGAGAGTTTTGGTAGACAGAGTGAGTTACTCCATCTACCATCCGAAGAGGAGATCCCTGGAAGGTCTCGACGGTCACGGTCAACGGAGAACAAGATTCACTCTCCATCGCCACTTGAAGAACCCAGCCTTAAACAAAGGGAGGATTCAAGACTCAACATCCTCCCTCGCTTATAATCGGAAGACCGATTTGTTGTAATCTTCTATCCAATCAAAAGAATTTTACAATCGAATCCTCCTTTTCCGACGCATACAAGAGATGGCGACTCCGCTGGGGACTACATTTGTCACTGACGAACAAATCGTGGCGCAAGGTGACGTCCTCCATAAGGGGAAGATGGTCGAATCGCTCGTCGTCGAGTTCGATTTTGGCAAAGTATGAAGAGTTTCTCTCTTCCGGCTCCAAGAGCCCTAAGACCCGCGTCTGTCGCAGGGTCTCTATGGGGACTTGCCCCAAACCCCGCTCTGAGTCTCTCTCAGGCGCGGTGCTGCAAAGGGTGTGGCAGCCAACTGTGCCAAGCAGGATACACGCGCCAACGTCTCTCAGGAGGCCCGCGTGGTCCCAGGCACAACTGCCGTTGCGACCAACCGCGCCATGCGGAACACACGCGTCAGCGTCTCCCAAGAGACCCGCGCAGCAGTCAAAATCTCTGGTGTCCAGCCAGTCCACCTTCTCCCTCAGCACCAAGTCGTCGTTGGTTCTCTCCACCCCACGACGCAACCGAAACGCTGAGCGTCGACAGAGGAGGCGTGCGCGCCAACTGCAAGTTGGGACTTCTGATCGTCCAACTGAGGCAGGACGCGGAGTTCAATCCGGCGCCTTGGCTGCGCCACGTCCAGCACGCGAAGTCCGCGTTTGGCGGCCCAAACGCGAGACTCCCCAAATTAGGTCCTCTGAAGTCCAACTCACCAAACGCGAAGGCGAAGCCTGCGCGCCTCGTCAGGTACAAGAGGGGCACGCGCCTTAGGCATAGGACCCAGCAGCCCACTCTCTCTCAAGCGTCCCTGCCCCGACGCACCAAGCAGCAACGCGACAGCTGCGTCTCTTCTCAACAGAGACGCCAGACACGCGTCCTAAAGCTGCGATAAGGAAAATCTCTGTTAAGTGGTATACAAGGAGTTGATTTTGGGGTGTATCAAAATCAGAATAAGGAAAATCTCAAGCGGGTTGCTTGGGGACTGGACGTAGGTCATGAGGACCGAATCAGGATAATATCTCTCTTATTTATATTTGCATTTTTTTGCGATTTATTCTGTGCATTTTTCTTTCTTGCAAGTATTTTAATTAAAAGTTTATAAACACTATTCATCTCTGTTTTAGCGTTTTGTTGCCTTGTTATTGATCCTACAAGAGAGGCAAAAGAGAGTAAAGAAGAAGGAAGGAGGAAGAATAAGAGACAGGCGATGGACTAGGCGGGGGTGGCACGCTTGCCAGTCTGGCCAGGCCAGACCAGGCTGCTGGTGGTTCCAGGTGAAAGAGAGGGGGAGATAGAGTGAGGGTGTGTGGGTTAAATAAAATGAAGAGAATAGAGGGGGTAAGGATTAAATAGAGAGAGAAAAGGAGAGGGAGAGAATTATAGGGGAGAAGAGAGAAAGCAGCGGGGTAAGGTGGTTGGCTCGCTTGCAGGAGAAAGAAAGAAGTGGATTGGGGAAGAAGAAAGAATAAAAATAGTTATTAAGTATTAATTAAATAATATTTTATTTTGGATGAAAATTTGACTAGCTCAAAATGGTGCCTAAAAATTCTGTAAAATAGAGATTATTATCCTGAGAAATAATGTGAAATCAAATTTTAGCAATTCTGTCTGGTTAGTAAATAAAAATCGTGAAAATAATCGCCGATATTAGGCGACACGGGTTTGGCCAGATTTGGACTAATTCAAAAAAATCTCCAAAAATATCAAAAGTAGAAAATATGATTTTGAAGAACAATATGGAAGTAGATTCTAGAAAAACTCAACACCGTTTGTGAATTAAAAATCGAAGAGCTGATTGTCGGTATTGTCGACACCGAATTTGGAGATTTTCCAAATAATCTAGAAAAATTTCAAAAAATTCTGAAAATTTTAAAATATTAGAAACTAAAACGGGCTCAATCTAACTATCAGAAAGGTCAAAATTAACTTATATGCCGTATCGAGTATTGATATTGTGATATGTACATCAAGGATTGGGGGTTACACCTTCGGTCTGATCTAGCCTGTTCGGTAGAGCCAGATCTGGCCGAACAGGTCAGAACGAAAAAGGGGGGAGGGGCGGAGGGGAGGGGGGAGGGGGAGGCTGGGGAGAGGCGGATGGGGGGGGGGGAGGAGGCGGAGTAGGGGAGGAGGCCAGGGGGGGAAGGGGAGGGGGGGGAGGGGGGGGAGGGGAAGGGAGGAGGAGAAGAGGAGGGGGAGGGGTGTTTGTCGGCAGGGGGCGGTGGCCGGGGGTCGCCGGCGAAGGAGGGAGAGGAGGAGGATGAAGAATAGGGCATTTTCGCATTTTTGAAAAAATTAGGGGGGGGGTGCCTTCATCAATTTTTGGGGTGCCTTCAGCATGGGGTGCTTTCATCATTTTTGGGGGTGAAAATATCCGCTCCCCTTTTACCCCAAAGAAAGATCAAAATGTCACTCTTCTTCTTCTTCCCCTACTCAATTACTCTTAAACTGCTGAAATGGGAGAAAAAGACTGGATGAGATTTCAAACAATCACAACAAGCAACTCTCCCATCCAATCACAAGCCTAAGTCGATTCTAAGCAATCTGAGATTTTGATACAATAATGTAACATAAATCAAGACTCAAGACATAGATCTCCAAGACGAAGAAAAAAAAATAGAGACATCATCCGCTAAAGTTACAACCTTAAGTAAACGCATAAAAAGGAAACATTTGATAAAAAATCAACACAGAGAGAGAGAGAGAGAGAGAGAGAGAGAGAGAGAGAGAGAGAGATTAAGAGAAACTCACTTGAATCGATTAAGCCCTAATATGAGTGATGAGAGAGAGAGAGAGCTAGTTGATTTCGTTGGCAGTATATGATTGAGCTTGGGGATGGCAGCTTGGGCTGAGCTCAGAAGAAGAAGAGGGAGAAGAACGACAACGGGAGGGGGGAAGGAGGGGGATGTCAAGGGAGAGGTGGGCGGCGATGACGGACTACAGCGAGCAAAATGAGAGGGAAGAAGGAAAGAGGGGGTATTCTGGACTTTTTAAAATTAGTGGGTGTCTTTATCAATTTTTGTGGGTGCCATAATCTGATAGATGTGTAATCAATTTGGTGGGTGCAAGTATCCACTCTTGTCAATGAACCTTAAAGAAGAAGGGGGTGAGGCTTCTCTTGTCATTGGTTCTCACCAAATAACAAAAATGCCACTGAGTTTTCTAGCCACTACATTTTCATCTTTTTGCTAAAGGGTGAGCCAGGAATGAATGTGTTTGACAAATAAAAGCACATTGCCATTTTCATAGATAGAGAGAAAATTTTGAAGCACGTGGTACAAGATTTAGCGCTAGAAATATTAGATTCTCACTATTTTTTATCGTTAATATCTGCTTCAACGGTAAACTAGAAAGTGAAAATATTCTATATAAATGTATTTCGAAAAAGTAAAAACAAAAATGTAATCACTAATTTAAAATAAAAAAAAAATCAAAAAGCTATGATTTTATATGTCACTGTTCAGTTAATGGTGCGTAGAGTTCATACTCTTCGATTCAAAATAGGTCTTATATGTCAGGGTATGCCATATTCGCATCACAGTTGACTTCATTTCTATTAATGTTAACATTTTTAGACTACAATTTTTTCAGTCGGCTTCTTTCCAATATAGAACGGGGACAATGAACGCAAAATATAGAGTATCTTTTCATTTCTCTTTACTTACAAGTGAAAGAGAATAACTTATAACTTCACAAGAAGATCGCTAATTTTGCTTCTATTTTGTGTACATTTCAATAATGTATGTGTATTATACATAATACATGTGTTACACAGATCACTCTCACTCTTAAGCGGTTTAGCTTGACTCAACAACTAATCTTCACGAGCTAATTTTAGTCATTCTACTTGTAAATTGAAATAAGTTCTAAGTTTTGCTTCTGTAACAAAGTTGTAACTATTAATAATTGATAATGATTTTACCATATGGGATTTTGCATGCTGCATCCACGTGCTGCCAACAGATCGTCTCCCAAGATTTTATTTTTTAAATATTGTCTCGCCACGCGTGGCAGGCGTTCACAATTAAAAAGACCTGGCATTGTTTAGTTGCCCTCGAGCACAGTGCATCTACCCTAAGGTGCTCCGGCACACGCGGCCCTTTGTCCATCAAGAGCCGTGCATTCCCGCAACTGTCAGTATCTCGTGCGCACCTAAGGATGCGGTACACGCTGCCTTGTCTTGTCCGTAGGAATAACAAACCAATGCTTTGACATGACAAGATTACCCAACCTTATCCCCATTATTAAACTTCGCTTTTCTACGGTATCCTTAAAGTCACAATGGCTCAGACTCAATGCGATATGCAGGTGGCAGCTCACAATAACCTACTCCTGATGGGGGCATTTACGTAATCATTGGTCGAGCGACTTTGATTTCAAACATGCTACCTACCTTCCCCACCCATAACTAGAAAATTTCGGGGCCACGGGAACGTTACAAGCGACACCAGCACTCCGGCGGTGCGATCACCGCCAATCCCCGATCCGTCCACGTGGCGCTTGATCCTGACCAAACAAAGATCGTGATGAGCCAACTAACCCCTCTGCTGCACGTGCTTCGCTCGTTTTCCCTCTCTCTGATTTTCACGCTCTCAAGGTAGATGGAGTAGCTCTTCCGCCTGCTTCTATATAAAGCTCCTCGTGTTCAAGTCTTCAAGAGATTTTGCTATCTTGATCCGCTGAGTCTTCAAGAGATTTTGCTATCTTGATCCGCTGCTGTTTTCTTGCTCTCTCAATTGGAGAGAGATCTTGAGAGAGAGAGAGCCCATCGATTCTTTTGAGGTAGGATTCGTTCATTTTCTCTATTTTGATGAATATTTTGCTTCAAAGTGTTTGTGCGTTTGCGGCTGAGACGAGTGTTCGTATGAGCTGTCGATTTGGATCTAGACGTGAGATTCTTGCGGTTTTGATTGATCCTATGGAAATTGGACATGGATCGAGCTGTGGATCTATTGCTTTTCCTTTGATTGAATCACGAATTTGTTTTGATTTGGATCACGTCTATAATCACTTAACTACACTTGATCTGTGGAATGAGCTTGATCTGTGGTTTATTTGATTGTTTATTCGTTTTTATGATGATTGATCGTTAGATCTGGTTTCTTTTTCTTGTGGTTTTAATTAATTTGAAGTTCCGGGGATAGTTTTGTTTCAGCAATCAAGTTGCAATGCAGTGTCTACAAAGTCTTAGAGCTATTTTGATGATCCAGTGGAGCAGTATGTTAGTAAATCTACATTTGTGTAAAAATGAAAGTGGATCACTGCGTTCTATTTTGCTTGATTTGATATTGTACCATTCTAATCAAATCTGGTGAAGTGGTCATATTGTAGAATTTGACATGCA
This sequence comes from Agave tequilana, assembly GCA_038442645.1. Classification (NCBI taxonomy): domain Eukaryota; kingdom Viridiplantae; phylum Streptophyta; class Magnoliopsida; order Asparagales; family Asparagaceae; genus Agave; species Agave tequilana. Next base: position 55,363 of record JAVJIF010030771.1, on the reverse strand, counting down.
TCATTTTTTAACAAAAAATTTCATTTGATCATGATCTATAAAAAAAAAAAAAAACCTTACTCACCAATTTTGTTAGTGTCAAAGATTCTAGAATGTTAAATTAAGCACCTTGCTGCTTAGGCCATCCATTTTGTACCGCTTAATGATGCTTATGTGGAAATTTTATACTATTTTTTAAAACATGCAATATTTTACAAAATTAATTAAGATACAACAACAATTATTCTAGCATGCAACAACAATTATAGTTTAAAATAAACAAAAAAAAATCGGCCTGGGGAATGCAGTCGTGATGTCACTGCCCTAAATGATCAAAATCCGTCTCCTTATTCAGACGTTGAATCGACCTTATTCCCTAGCGATAAATGATCCCCAGATTCTCCAGCACTCAGCCCAGGACGGTGGGCAGAGCCTCTGCTCGAATGAAGAAGTTGCCCAGAAAAAGAAAGATAAAAATTCTTTTAACACTGAAGTCATTCTCACGAAGAGTAGTTATCAAGTTTTCTTTTAAGATGAAAAAAGAGAAATGAGTTGTGTCTCTTGCTATTGGAGTGAGGGTCTATTTATAGCTTTAGATCCCAAGTTGTTGTAACAACTCCAACAGAAAATCCGAGCAGTTGAAAATTTTCTCAACTGACTTAGATCCTGAGACTTGGTCAAACTTGGTAAAATAAATTTTGAAATGAAAACTTTTCCCTTTATTTAATTCAAAAAATCCAACAGTCCCCCCAAAAGGTTGAGTTTCAGGGAAGATAAAATCAAATAATAATAATACATAATAAAATAGATCATCAAATCGTAAAAACACAAATAAATCGGCAACATCATACTGTGAATTCGGGACAGGTGGACTACGCTTGGAACCTTCCTTAGTGAATTCATCGCTATCTGAGAGACATAGTGGACTACGCTTGGAACTAGCCTCTTTACTAGATATTGATAGAATACACACAGTAAGTCTCCATCTATGAGCGAGCGAGTTGAGCGTTAAAGGTCATGCTTACAGTATCGGCTCATGAGAGTTTCTAGGGGTTAGCCCTGTCCCCCAACCGCGGTAATCACGGTTCCTCTCACGTAAGTAAGTCCTCCAAAGGGTACTACAGCTGGATGTTATACCCTCCATATTATATGCGTTGGACTTATTAAGAGTTTAACTCATCCTTACCTAGCTGTACCATAAGAGCATCGTCACCATAAAGAAGGAGTAGTAGCTACAACACTACATATAGGATATAAATATATCCGGGTGATGCCCCACACGAGTTTACCAGTCTAGCTTGTTACTACCACATTGAACCTCTTTCATGGAACCAGTTGCCAATCAAGTAGGTTGGGTTCTCGCCGTCGGTGAAACTTACTATGGGCGTAACCCTATCTCTCTCAATGAAACTAGGATTATACTCTTAGAAAGACACTTAGTCAGAATGACATTATGTTTTTCTGGGTCAGATAAAATGACAACAATCTTTAATTTTCAAGTGATGATAGTCAGAAATTTAACTCTTCATGATCACATTATTATGACTCTTGACACCTTTATTAGACCTGTAAAGTTTTGGGTAATTGTCAGAGTCTTCTCCCATTAGGAATCATAAGGTAGTTATAAAGTTTTTCTTGTAGCCTTAGTTTTAAAACGAACAAATTATACCATAATGGTTTATGATAAAATATATATACATTGTATTTGACTATTCAAATATTAAGGTATATATATATATATATATATGCTAAAGAATAGTCAAGAAATTTATATTTGCAAATGTCATAGAATGCACAATTAAAGTCAAAGTTTAAGTATTAGCATGTAATTCAGATATATCTAAAATATAGCTTAAGTATAGATTGATCAAAACATTAAGAACTATACAGTACTAGAGGAAAATATTTATTATCTATTCTATTCACTTTATTAAGACATTGATGATGTCACAGATGAGATTTTGATATCTTATAAGATGGCTGCAAATTGGTTCCTTACCAGATAGTAAACATCCTAATTTGTCTTATCATTTATATTATAATAGTATCCGAATTTTCATTTAAACAAATCACTATTGTTTTAACTTAGTGATTAGGATATAGAATTTATTTTTTTTTTGTACATGCCACATGTTCATGTTTCACAATAATACATGCATATAATGTATGCATTATAGATCTTTAGTTTAAAAAATGGTCACATTAAAAATCTTCAAAATAATTAAATAATTTTGAAAATTATTCAAAATTTAATCAACAACGAAAATTATAATATTCTTTCTAAAGAAGTAAACTTTTAAAGAAAATGTTTGAAGTGCATGATTATGTAAAATATAGCAATCATTCAATATATTTTACTATAAAATGATGCACTTATAATTTTCATATATATACACCCATAATTTCATGATTAAAAAATTTAAAGTTTAATATTTCTGCAACTATTAGAATATTCTCATAGTTAAATCATGAAAACACTTAAGTAGGAGGTGTATAAATTTTTTAGTTTATAAATATATGACATTTTAGTTTAATATAGTTCCAATAATAAATATCTCATTGAATAAAAGCTAGCAGTGAAATGACAAAAAAATATATATTTTCTTATAAGCTAATTTTAAAGAAATTTATTTCATTACTCTAGATATTAAATATATAACTTTTCAAATTTTAAAAATAATAAAGAATCTGATTTAAAATTCTAACTAAGAATCTCGATCAAATTCTCGACAATTAAAAACTATATTTGAAAATATCAAAATAGATATTTAATTTATCTCTAAACTTAGTTAGAGAGAAATTATATTTGTAAAGTCAAATTGAAATCTGATTTCTAAAAGTCTAAATAGGGCCAAATCCAAACTTGATAATTATAGTTAAGGGCAATGTCTAAAACAATAATGAGATAGGAGGTTGTCTTCATCTCACTTATAATACTAAATTATAGAAAATATTCATCCTAGGCCATTTAGATTATTAGAGCCCAATTAAAATTAGATGGGGGCAAAAGCGCACATGACATTCATCATCCTGTACATGGCTAGGATTCTAATTCTAGCTAAGTTAGCATTGTCCGATTATTATTTACATCAAATTCAAATATGAAAGATAGTTAAAGCTCAAAACCAAGTATATAATTATAATCAGGCTAATCCTAGATAGATTCAGGTATGTCATGGTGGTAAAGTTAGGGTTATAATATAAACAATATCACTTCTAAGTTATGGTAAAGAAAGGTTGATGATATATTTAATAAAAGATTTTAGAATCATTGGGTTAGTTAAAACTTTAATTTTATGAGTCTAATTGGCCAGGTCGGCGTAATCAGGTGGGAGGTTTTCGCTCTTGGCGTTCCTTAATTACAAAATCAAGTTGAGTACCCTTCGTTGTTAAACACCAATTGTACAAAATTTTTGAGAAATGATTTACTCTTTAATTTTCTTATCCTATTGATCTAAAGATACTCAAAAGTCTGTGCCTATTTCAGCTATATAAGACTGTACAAACAATATTGTTGTACTCTAGATTAGTCACAATGATAGGAAGGTTTCTACTATGTTTCTGTATTCATAATATTTAAAATGTTAGAATATAGGTTTATATTGGTAGCTTTTAAATTAGAGTATGCAAAATAAAAAGTAGAGAAATCTTACTTAGTTTAAATTTGTAGAAACAATATAATCTAACTGGATGTATAACAGAGTAAGTTAGAATTCAATACAAGGGTAGCAAGATATTTTAAGGAACTTGAACTAATTATAACATGCAATTTAAACACCAAATTAACATGTATATATATAAAAAGTTGACAACTCCTAGATAAAGTGTTTAATGTGTCTTTATCCAATACATGAAGTAACATATAAATAAATAAAGTATCAAAATTTATTCATTCAATAAATGAGGATAAAGCATGCAACTCTAAGTGTAGAGCAGATATATAAATTTTAAAACAAGGAAGGGTGTATGTTCCAAAAGCATATGGATTTATTCATTTTGTTTACAAACTAAGATAGCAAGAGGAATTCAATAGCATTTAAAATAGTAATCGATATTTAATTCTAACGTTAATAGGATCCAATAAATTTATAAACTGACAAATTGGTTAAATTATAGTAAATTAATGAAGCTATATAACAAGGCAATGTTATATAGTCAGGCAACTAGTGATGAAATAAATGAGATTAAGTATGAATAATAAAAAGAATAAGTCTGAGCATTAGGCTAAGTAGCAAACAAATAATTTCTTATTATGAGTAATAAAATTTTAAACAGCACAGATCTAATAGCAGTCCGATAATGTTGTCTGGGGTCATATAAAAATTTCTACAAAGAACTATCATAAAAAATTCAGTTTACTATGTAATGAAGAGTAATAATAAACTATGATTATCTTGTCATAATAAGAAAAACTATGATTCACATGTTAATCAGTAGAATAAAGATTAAACCAAGTCACTTCTCTTCATTTGATGAATATTAAAAGGTATTAATGTGCAGTTATCAGATTTTTTTTCTTTCTCTTGTTAGTTTCTGTTACAGTGGATATGTGGTGAACTTTTCAGTTGTTAACATTAATTAAACTTCGAAACTTTCAAGAATTGAGATACATAAATCTATTTGTTGAAGTTTAAGTAATAAAATAAAGGAAATGAATCATGACTATATAAAATACTATTCGGACTGCTAGTTTATTATACAGAACCCCTAACAGCTGCAGACCCGTAAGTTCTTAGACCATTTTTATTATTTATTTTATTTATTTTTTTAGTTAATTTGAAACCAATAGCGATACTCAAAATGAAATAATATGATGATACATTAATGAAGCAAAATTATTAATCAAAGGATCCATCAACAAGAAAGGTGGATTTCAAGACATGCATGAAATTTAAAAATATTAGCAAACTTAATAGCAAGTCATGAGAACAAATGCTTGCATAGTAAAATAATAGTAAGATTAGAATTGACAGTAGAAAACTTAATACAATATAGCATAAGTAAATAATTGACTTTGAATTATAGTATTTCAGAAGTGTGTTTACATAAACATAAATTAAGAAAAGCGCAAGATGTGATGGCAGAAAATTCAATAAGGAATTAAACACACTAATTTAATTAAAAATCCCTAAAACTAGTATCTTTATAAGCATGCCCTTTTGAAAATACTAAATAATTAGAACTGATATCACAATGAAACCTTAGAATTAGACAAACAAATTGAGGTGTGAACATACACATTTGGTTAGATGTTCATTAATATTCATCAAAAAGTTATTATATACAAAAGTTGTCATATACTATTTAGTGCATAATTAAATCATAAATACACATACATATATAGAGTTGAGAAAGACTGCCATCAGAAGTATTCAGAATGCAAGTGCAATATTCAGATTTGAATTATTAACTGCTGTTTTCTAGATTTAATTAATTTGCATGAAATAGAAAATAGATTGAATGAAATAGGAGAAAGTATATATATGTAATTTTGATCCTTAGATTGTTGGAAATTTTATACTATTCTAAAAACATGCAATATTCTTACAAAAAATTAAGATACAACAACAATTATTCTAGCATGTAACAAATTATAGTTTAAAATAAAACAAAAAGAATCTGGCATGGGGAATGTAGTCGCGATGTCGCTGCCCTAAAGGATCAAAAGCTGTCTCTTTGTCCAGACGTTGAATTAACCTTACCCCTAGCGGTAAAGATCCCCTGGATTCACCAGCACTCAGCCCAGGACGGTGGGCAGAACCTTGCTCAAATGAAGAAGTTGCCCAGAAAAATGAAGATAAAAATTCTTTCAACACTGAAACCATTCTCACGAAGAGTAGTCTTCAGGTTTTCTTTTAAAATGAAAAAAAAGAAAAATGAGTTGTCTCTTGCTATTGGGGTGAGGGTCTATTTATAGCTTAGATCCCAAGTTATAACAACTCCAACAAAAATCTGAGTAGTTGAGATATTTTCTCAACTGACTTAGATCCTGAGACTTGGTCAAAGTTGACTTGGTAAAATAAATTTTGAAATGAAAGCTTTTCCCTTTATTTAATTCAAAAAATCCAAAGCTTGCGCAAAAATCCAGCTCATTTTTTGGTGCAAGTGTAACAGTAATCTCTGATTGAATCTTGCCTCCCTCATATGGGTGGGCACCGGGATTCAGCCAGGATCATGTGTGGTTGGTATGTTGCAGAGATGATGCATGGACAGCTCGGTGAATACAAGACGCTGATTGCACTTGAGCTGGAAGCAAGGAGTGGAAGGAGAGGCTAAAAATGGTAACTGAGTGGGAGAGAGGGGGTCATGGGTGTCAAAGGGGATAGGTGAATAGGTGATATTAATAGGCAGTTCTTTGCAAGGGAGAGAAAGTACAAGGAAAGAATATTGATGAGAATGGGGTGCTCCTGGATCTGGACAAAGAAACTGGACATGCGTGAAAATGTAGGCATCGTAGTCAGCAGAATAACAGGGAAGCAGACAGAGAAGTCAGTGGAGAAAGGAAGTTAAGTTGATTAGAGTTTGTGACAAGGGAGAGACTTCCATGCAAGGATGTGGTCATAGTGGTTGGAAAATAGTATTGTGTGGAGGAAGATGTTGAGGGGTGGAGGGTGAGACAGGGAAGATGATGAAAACAATATTGAATAAAACAGGGCATGTTGTCGGATATCAGACACTTTCTTCTTTTCTTATTTCCCTTCCACCAATCAGGGGATTGTTGTCTGCAAAACAATGGTCTGATTAGCATGTTCTTTTAGATGTCATTGTAATGGTCCAAGATATTGGTTCTTTCTCTCTTCTTTCCTTTCTTGAGTAAAGGTCATAGCCCAGTCTGAAGTGGGGATCTCTCATAACCGAACCCCCACTTTACCACTAAGGTAGGCTACGAGTTTTGAATTTCAGTCAACCAATTTATGTTAGGAATTGGTCTCATACACTGCCATAAAATTGTGTTCATGGACACTTTTCCCTTGAAGAGGTGTGAAAGTGAATTTGCATCGTATTGCTCTATTCTTGGTGTTTACAAACTGAGGTACAACGAAAACTAAGCCTATTGAACTTTAAGTCTAAATTGACATATGTTCTTTTCCTCGTGTCTCTGCTTTGAAAAGTAAAAAGCAACAATCTTCACGCAGAAGTACTTCTACAAGGATACACACACAAACATATGTATATATATATTTAGAGAGAGAGAGAGAGAGAGAGAGAGAGAGAGAGAGAGAGACTTGTGTCATTCCAGAAGGATTCGAGGTCGAATCCTTCCAACTCAAATACCAACATCCGACATTCGAATACAAGATCCACTCCGTTGAAGTTGATCTATATATTTCAAGTATCTATAAATAAAAAATAAGTGTTTTGAATACTTTTTGTCCATGCATCAAGTAAGGGGAAAACGGACGGCCTAAATAGTGAGTGGTTAGTTTAGTATAGAACATTGAAACTAGCAAAAATTGGTTTTGTAGGGGTTTTTAAATGTTGAGATCATGATCAAATGGCCAGATCGAGAATTTGTTGGCCAGATCGAGAATTTGTATGTCTAAAGATATAGATCTAACCAACTCACTACTTTCGGCTGTCTATTTTGCGCCGCTTGATGGATGGGCAAAAAGTATTCAAAACACTTAATTTTTGGTTTATAGATTCTTGAAATAATATAGATCAACTTCAACGGAGTGGATCTGTATTCGAATGTCGGAGGGTTTGAATTTGAGTGCGGGTTCAAATCCTTTTGGAAGGACACAACTCTCTCTCTCTCTCTCTCTCTCTCTCTCTATATAATATATATATATATATTATATATATATATATATATATATATATATATAAAAATTTAATTATATTTATTTTCTTATTCCTGTTTAAGGCCATGGTTGTTTTCTCCAGTGGTATGGACTAACTGTAAGTCTACTTTCAGGTTCTGTAGGTACCACCTACGTCATGGCTACAGGAAACCTTTTCTCAAAAACTACACAAGCGTTATTCTACAACTACAAGCAATCCCATCCAAAGGATGCTTGATTTTGACTTCCTGTGTGGTTAGTGTTAGCTACCTCCATATTTATATTCATATAGGCATATGATACTACCTCCATATTTATTTTCTATAGGCATATGATGTGATTGCTTTATTTTTATGGTTCTGTAAGTTAATTAGACAGTGAAAAGGTGGTGACTTTTATTTACAGGAAGGGAAACACCTTCTGTCGCTGGAATAATTAATCCTGGTGCTGAGGGGTTTCAAAAACTATTCTTCGGTCAGGAGGAAATTGCAATCCCAGTTCATCCAAGGTGAGTTATTCTTGTTTTTTTCATTGAGTTAAATTAATTAAATTATGAGATTGGTAGGTCCCTAGCCATAGAAATTATTTTATCCGATTCCTGTCCAGTTCCATACCTTTGATAGTCGAGCCTGCTTTCTTGACATAACTTGAGCAGAAGATCATTGCTAACCATTTGCCTTCCCTATGCAGGCATGTCCACGTATAAGTAATTTTCCAATAGTAAAACACATTAAGAAAGAAGTGATACTGAAAATCAGACACATCTAGTTAACTTTATAAGTTTATATAGACAACCAAAGCTCAATATATAATTGTGGAGATTTTTCTATGCGATTGATCGAATGGTCGATCTCACTTCACAGGCAGAAGGGAGGTCTATCTAACATAATGCAGGAAATGAAAATACAGCACAGTATACAGGCGAGACTCGAATTTTACGTGGAAACCTGAGAAAAACCATGGGGAGGAGGAGAGAAGGAATTCACTATTTTCTCTTTGTTACAAGAGGGGTCTATTGTATTCTTTTTCCTTTTTCCTTCCTCGTCTTCTTCTTCGTCTATAAGTAGTCGGTTGTGTTGTAATGGATGAGCGGATCTTTCTCCGTGATTCGTGATCTGCTGTTAAAATTCCTGCATATTTGTTAGGATGTTGTGCTTTTTGTTGGATTGGCATGCTGGGATATCCACCACCTTCCGTAATTGTTTCCACTGAAATAGAGGTGTTTAGAACGTGGGAATACTATGGCAATACAACTGTGCTGGGGATCCGGATCTCCTGTTGCTGAGCTGTGTCTAACGAGAGTCAGGGAAATGGTTGATAGTTGAGAATGTCGGGGATTAGAAGGAACTCGGGGTCCTCTCCTCGGAGTTGCAAGGTGTCTCGGGGTTGGGCCCTAGACTCTCTCTCTCGGGGTTGTATATGAGCGGACTGACGTGTTGGGTGTGTTGACTGCTTGCGGCACTTCTGAGGCGGCAAGACACGTGCTCGATCCTGGAGAATTCTCAGAATTGACCACTACAGATGCCCCTCGCCCTTGTGATTGTTGGAAAAGGAATTGGAAGGGCGAAGTTGGTAGGAATCCATTAAATGCTTTGAACTCTCCTGGAAGTTGATGCAAGGAAGAATCTGACTTGCTTTATTGTGTATATCTGAGATTTGATTTGGGGATAACGGGGATGGATGACAGCTGGTTGCGTATTACAGGGCCTAATCTGGAGATCGCTGGCTTTCAAACGACATCTTTCGAATCCTCGTGCTATGATGGGTGAGATCGTGCGACAAAAGCGGCTGAATTTGGATAACATGACATGCTGAAAATCGCGGGTTATGGACTGGTTTCTTGAGGATTGAAGTTGAATAGTAGATGTTTAATCTCCTCCTTTATCTATAAATAAGGCAGTACCTAAGGAGAGATTTGTATCTTCTGAAAACTTATCTCCCCCAAAGTCCTGCTCTGGTGGGCTGCGATGTCTTCATCCTCCTTTGTCTGATGGAGGAAGGGAAGGTAAAGATGGTGGGGTTCCCGCTACTCCAGAGTCTGCTTGGCGTGATATGTCAGTCATCGTGATGAGCCCGTCATGATACGTCAGCCACCGTGACGGGCTCCACCGTCTGGGGTGACTGCTTGTTGGTGTGCTTCGATTGGAGCTGATGATCTGGTTCCGAGTCGCCCGTTTCTTTGGGGGTGAGGATCGTTCTAAAGAATCTGACCCTTCCTCCCTGTTTTAAATATCGGCAAAGATATCGTCCGATATCTCCTTTTTGCCTGCTGCCGATACGGTAGGGAAAATTGTTCGCCATATCGTTTGCAGCAAAAAACGGACGATATTTGAAATATCGGTCGATAATTGCCCGATATATCGCCCGATATGAAAGAACTTATTTATTGCACGATTGCGTGCAAATGTACATTATGTTTTACTGTCTTGCATGCATATTGCATTATTTTTATTAGGTAGATGATATATATGACATTAAACCAACTTTTTATTATTAATATTTCATAATATATAGTGTCTGATATGAACGCCCGATATGCGCGTGTATCCCCGATATCTCCCACGATATCCGATATGAAAAAACCCCATCCGATACGATCCTGATATCCGATATTTAGAACCTTGCCTTCCTCCATATAAGGCATATGAGAAGGGGGAGTGGGAGCCTCTGGTAGGGTGAGCTGGTGAGTTGTATCTTACCCTTGAGCCTGACCCTCTATCTCAGGACATTGTAGTAGAGGGAGACTTTTTCTCCTTCTAGTGTGTTCTGTCGGAGTCCAATTAGTCAGACATTGTCACCCGCTTCAAGAGGGCTTTCTTAGGGGATCGTCGTAGGGGCAGTGTTCGCCTGGCTTTCTTGGAGGAATGGAAAGCTGGTTGACGAGATACAAATACCTGTCTTGGGGCTAATGCAGGGATGAAGACGCCCCTGAGAGATGTCCATTGACGAACGAGCCTTTACTGTTCTCGTATTAGAGATCTGTGAATGATGACGAGACAGATTCTCAGATCTCCTGTATTTCTTTTTATGAAGTAAACACATGAATGTAAAAGATTTCATGTATTTCACTTGTCATATGTAACGACATAATGAAATTTAATGAAATGTAAATGTGTGTGTTTTATAGTAGAAATGACTGAGTTTATATCTTGCATGGTTTGTATTTTAGAATAATCATGCCCCTTCGAAGGCTCGATTTTCAGATGGCAAAATATAGCATGTCGGTAGTGCCGTATTTAGATGGTATCTTCATCTCCGAGTGTACAGACATTCGGTCTCCGAGTGAAGTAAGGACTTCAGTCGAGGAGCTATACTGGGCCGAGAGGCGCTAGTCTCTGAGAGAAGTGAGGACTTCAATCGTGAAGCTACATTGAGTCGAGAGGCGCTGGTTACCGAGAGAAGTGAGGACTTCAATCGCATAGCTACATTGGGCGAGAGGCGTTGGTCTTCGAGAGAAATGAGGACTTCAGTCGCGGAACTACATTGGCCGAGAGGCGCTGGTCTCCTGGAAAAGTGTAGACTTTTCAGTTGTGGAGCTGATGGGAGCTCGGGGGGTGGTGTTGGTGATATCATTCTCGAGCGGGGGTTTCTTTTCTTGGAACGCAAAGCATAAGATTCCGATTAAGGGAGCTCTCAGCCGCGTAGGGGCAGATAGTTGCTTAATTGGGGATAAGCCTTCCGGGGGCAGTTGCTCAATGAGGATGAGCCTTTGGAGCTCAGAGATGGTGTTTGTACTGTGATTCTCAAGTGAGGGCTTTCCTCCTTGGAATATAGACAAATTGGCATTAGCCCAATCGGGAAAAACTTTCCAGATGGTAGTTGTCCGATTGAGGATGAGCCATGACAGTTACACAGTGGGGATGATCCTTCCGGATGGTAGTTGCCCACCGGGGATGAACCATGGCAGTTGCTCGGTGGAGATGAACCTTCCGGGCGGTAGTTGCCCACCGGGAATGAGCCGTAACAGTGGCAGTTGCCTGGTTGGGGCGAACTTCTCGGAGGGCAGTTGCCCAATCAGAGATGAGCCTGAGGGATCGCCTGGAGGCGTATGCTTGTGTAATCGTTCTCGACTGTGGGCTTCCATCCTCGGAACATACATATAAAGGTCTCCGGGTGAATGGAAACTTCATTCGCGGAGGAAACATTGGCAATAGCCTTAGTAGGGATGAGCTAGAATGTTTCCGAAATGGACGCTCGTGTTGTCATTTTCTAGTGGGGACTTCCCTCCTCGAAACATATAGGTGGGAGTCTTCATGGGGATGTGCTCGAGAGTAGACTGCATGAGGGCTGGTGAGCGGAAAGGAGGATCCTGTGGAGGATGTGGAGAGTCGGGGGGCCAGATGTTGGAGCCTGCTGAATCTCGAGTAGGGGAATCCCTTCTCGGAGGTTCCGCTACGACTCTAGAGAAGAGAGCTTGTAGGTTGACCAAGCGGAGGTCAATGAGCAGGTTCGCGGATCCTTAGAAGGATGTAGGGAAGCCAGTGAGAATGCATTTTTATTAAATGACTTCAATAAAATATATGAAAAGTAATGAAATACATGAAGCTTTTACTCGTTTGAACCTCACTTCCTGATCTAATTTTCTCGGGTTGGTGTTTAGTCAACCATTCTGTATTGAGTGATCATGTGCTGCGGTTGACTCGGAGATGGGATCTCCTGCTGTCTTTCTGCGTCAGAGGAGGCTTCAGGTGCAAGGATTTACTCTAGTAGATAGCCTTACTGGACAAGATCTTCAAGGTACTTGCGGAGAGACACATTGAAAAGTTCAGTGTCCCTTGTTGCTGTGGAAGGAACAATAGTCTCTCGCTTTGAGGCGAGCAGGGTCGTACGTGTTTGCCGCCAGACGCTTCACCCAGGGTTGACTTTTGATGACTTCGAAGGCGTCCTGAATCAGGAGTTTCAGCGGGGTGAAGTTGTCAGATATTTGGTAAGCTCGGGGTTGGCCCTGCTGAGGGTGCGGGAGCGGTTGCTTCTTGAAAGCGCCCTGTCGCGTCCCTGGAAGTCAATGGAGGGGCCTCCGTGCTGCGGCTTTGGTTTTGTTTTGTCCTCGCCGCGGTTGAAAGATAGGTTGGCAGAGCTTTTCATTGCCTCTTCCAATTGAATGTATGGTTGAGCTCGGTATAGAACCTCACTCCAACGGGTGACATTATATTTCACCAGATGCTTGTACAGTGGGTGAGTGATCCGTAGTCCACTGATGAATGCGAGGGCGCAAGCGTCTTCGCTGTAATTGTGTACTTTGGCCAGCTGATTCTGAAAGTAGCCAATGTACGTCTTGAGACTGTCGGAGTGCCTCATCTTAATTGAGAAGAGGTGATGGTTGTTCTGCTTGAACTTCTGACGGGAAGAATATTGGGCGACAAACAACTTGGTGAGACCTCTTAAGCCATGGATTGAACGTTACGAAAGAGAGTACAACCAGTCAGAGGCTACCCCTTTAAGTAGGAGGGGGAAGATCCGACACAAGAAGGAATTGCTTCTAGAATGGATCACCATCTTGTCCTGGTACTGAGGAGGTGCTGGACTGGGTCGCTCTGACAGGAGTAGCAATCAAATGTTGGAATCACGAATTTCTTGGAAAATTTGTATTCTAGTATGGCCTCGGAGAAGGGAGAATTGGATACATCAATGGCGATGGCCTTGAATTTGCGATTGTGAGGCATGCTCGCTTCTTCGACTTGCTCTTGTATGAGCTTGTCGAGATCTTGGACACGGATGAATGTCTCAGTTCTCCTTCTAGACTGATCAGGTCGATTTCTTCGTGTGGGGATGAGGAGAACTTGACTCATCATCGGATTATTCTGATGGAGTGTGGGAGGTCGCTCTGCGACGCCTCTGACTTTGAGATTGTTCGCCGCTTGTAGCTTTCGTAGCGTTGGGCCTTTTTGGTGATGAGGGCGGTACTCAGGTGTTCTGAAGGACCGTGATCTGGGCGAGGAGGTGGTCATTCAGGTGTTTCATCTCCTCTCGTTCGAGGGTTGCGTGTTCTCGATCTTGCTCTGCTTGCTCCCGCTAGCGGTCGAACAGAGCTTGCTGCTTCGTCTATTTCTTCATGTCGGCGAACATTTGGAGGAGTTGGGCTTCGTAAACAGACGTCGGGCGGATGTCTCCGGGTCCCTCTTGCAAAGATGTGGAGACAGTATCTTTTGCAGAGGCTGCTTGGGGGATAATGTCCCTAGTGGTGGTAACAGATTTGCTCTTAGAAGTGGTCCCTTCGCCGATGGTCGACTATTTCTTCAGAACCATGGCTTGTTGGTGAGGCTTTTTGAGCAGGGGTTTGATAGGGGAGAAATCTGAGTGTTGGGACTCAGATCTCAATGAAAGCTCCAATTTGTGGTGGAGATTTTCCTATGCGACTGATTGAACGGTTGATCTTACACCACAAACAGAAGGGGGTTTGTCTAACGTAATGTAGGAAATGAAAATTCAAAACAGTAAACAGACGAGACTCGGATTTTACATGGAAATCCAGAATGGGAAAAACCACGAGGAGGAGAGATGAGGAATTCACTATTTTCTCTGTGTTACAGTAGAGATCTACAATATTCTTTTCCCCTCTTGCCTTCTTTCATCTATAAGTAGTCGGTTGTGCGGTAACAGATGGACCGAATCTTTCTCCGTGATTCGTGTTTTGCTGTTAAGATCCTTGCATATCTGCTAGGATTGCTACACTTCTTTGTTGGGATTGGCATGTTGGGATATCCGCCACCTTCCGTAACCATTCCCGCTGAAATAGAGGACGTGTTTAGAACATGAGGAATACTATGGCAATGAAACTGTGCTGGGGATCCAGATCTCCTGTTGCTGAGCTGTATCCAATGGGAGTCGGGGAGATGGCTGATATTCGAGGATGTTGGGGATTAGAATGAACTCAGGGTCCTCTCTTTGGAGTCACGAGGTATCTCATGGTTGGGCCCGAGACTCTCTTCGGAGTTATATATGAGCTGACTGGTGTGTTGACTGCTTGTAGCACTTTTGAGGCAGCGAGACACGTGGCTCGATCCTGGGGAATTCCCAGAATGGACCATTACAATAATATTTTGCAAGCAATTGTTCTTTAGTATTATTCATGGAAGTCTGCTTATTGAGAGTCCTTATCTAGATATGCATGATCTTGTAATATGTTTTAGCATTGTTGAATGGTAAATAAGATACAAAAGTTGCTAAATGTAGCCAAGGCTTAATACAGTGCTGAATTGGAAAGGAATTTATGTAGCTCACTGCAAAGAATCGTGATATAGGCTTTTGTTAACTAGAGTTAGGGTTAAAGGATTAGATGGATGGTTAATTGCCATCTTATTTCCTTTATTATTATTAATATATATATATATATATATATATATATATATATTATATATATATATATATATATATAATATATATAATATATATATATATATATATAGAGTGCTGATCTCCTAAGAGCCATTTTTACGAATTTTTGTGAGAACTTTCATGTGGTCTGTCGGATCTAATAGATCAAATCAAATAAAATCAGATTTCTATCAGGTCTGACGACCCACATAAAAGTTCTCATAGAAATCTGTAAGAACAGTTTTTGGAGATCAACTCACTATATATATATATATATATATATATATATATATATATATATAGACTTGTGTCATTTCAGAAGGATTTGAGGCCGAATCCTTCCCACTCAAATATAACCCTACAATATCTGAATGCAAGATTCATTACGTTGAAGTCGATTTACATTATTTCAAGTAACTAAAAATTAAAAATCATATATTTTGAATATCTTTTGCCAATCCATCAAGTAGGCACAAAAATGGATGGCCGAAACAGTGAGTTGGTTAGTTTAGTGGTGTAGAATAATTGAAATCTAACAAAAATTGATTTGTGAGGGTTTTAAGTGTTTAGATCATGATGAAATGATCGGATCGAGAATTTGTGTCTAAAAATGTAGATCTATGCAATATGTTATTTTCAGCTGTTCATTTTACTCCTACTTGATGGATGGGCAAAAAGTAATCAAAATATATGATTTTGATTTTTTTGTATTTGAAATAATATAGATCAACTTAAACGGAATGAATCTTGCATCTGGATGCCGTAGGTTGCATTTGAGTGAGAGGATTCGGCCTCAAATCCTTTTGAAATGACATAAGTCTATCTCATATATATATATATATATATATATATATATATATATATAGACCTTAACACAAAAGTCTTTTTAAACTAATTTATTACATAACACCCCCTCAAGCTGAGCATGAGGGGGTGTTATGTAATAAATTAGTTTAAAAAGACTTTTGTAGCTGAGCATGAGGGGGTGTTATGTAATAAATTAGTTTAAAAAGACTTTTGTGTTAAGGTCTTACATGCTCAGTTTGTTACAAATGAACTGCATTTGAGATATCCCAAGTGGTTTCGTCAACAAATCTACAAGCTGATTAGCAGACGACACGTGCTTTTGCTGAATAATACCAGCATCATACTTTCTCCGTACAATATGACAACTTACTTTAATATGCTTTGTCCTCTCATGATACATAGGGTTTCACACAATGTAATTAGTTGACCAATTATCACAATATAGCCTCATCAGAGTCTTGGACACAAAATCTATCTCGGTCAGAATATCTTGTACCCATATAAGCTCATGTGTAACTTCAACCATAGCCATATATTCTGACTCTGCACTTGATATAAAGACAATGGCCTGCTTCATACTCTTTCACGACACAAGATTTTCCTCAATAAAGACACAATACCCTGTAGTAGACCTCATGTAAATTGGATAATCTGCTTAATCTACATCTGAGAGTCAGTTATGCTATTATCATCACAATCTGAATACAAAAGTTCTCTTCCTGGAGCACTCTTTAGATATCGTAATATCCTAATCACAACATCCAATAACTCGTTCGTGGGGCTAACATGAACTTGCTTACAACACTAACCGGATATGCAATATCTGGCCGAGCTGAGTCATTATCAAATAGTTTAGCTTCCTAACTTGTCTCTTATACCTTCTTTGGTCTTCCAAGAGCTTCATCTAATCGGGCAATGATTTTAAGTTTGAATCCATTTGTGTATCCACATCTTTACACCTGAACATACCTACTTTTGATAGCATATCCAAATATATTTTTGCTGAGAAAGTGAGATCCCTTTCTTGGATCTGGCTACTTCATCCTCAAAAAATGCCATAGTGGCTTCAGATCTTTGGTCTGAAACTTCTGCTGTAAATGTGATTTCAAGTCACTAATCCCTAGATGTCATCTCTTGTAATCATAATATCATATACGTAGACCACTAAGAGAATACGTTTTTCTGATGAATGCGAAAGAAAACCGAGTGATCATTCTGAGATCGAGGAAGACCAAACTTCTGAATGACGGAATCAAATCTCCCAAACTAGGCTTGAGGGGATTGTTTCTAGCCATAAAGTGGCTTTTCACATATGACAAACTTTGCCATACCTCCCTGAGCAACAAACCCAAGTGGTTGGTCCATATAAACTCCCATCAAGAATGTCATAAAAGAAAGCATTCTTAATATATAACTAGTGTAGAGTCTAGTGATGTGTGGCAACAAGTGAAATAAACAACCGGGCTGAAGCGGTCTTTGCTGCTAGAGGGAATGTGTCTTGCTAATCTATATCATATGTCTGAGAATATCCTTTCACCACCAAACGAGCCTTAAGACGATCTAAAGTTCCATTAGGGTTCAGTTTGACAGTATATACCCACTGACATCTAACTGTCTTCTTTCCAGTAAAAGTGAAACTAGTCTCATGCTCTAAGACATGTATCTCATCTTCTATCGCTGCTCGCCAACCTGGATTTGACATGTTATCTAAAACAGACATGGAAATAGGATAAGAATCAATGGAAGAAACAAAAGCACAATATTGTATGAAAATATGTGCACAAGACAAAAAGTTATACAGTAAATGTGGAGTGCAACTCTTTTTTTCCCCCTTTAGAGTGAGTAATAAGAATATCAAGATCAAATTAACAATCAAAATTAAGAATCAATATTTACAGAAGAATCAATATCAACAGAAGCAGAAGAAATATGAGCATTCTCACTTGATATAATGTCCGTGATCTGAGTTACAGGGATAATTGACACACCGATAGTGGATTATACAAAGTGAGTGGCATCTATATTCTTTTTGACTTTTAGAATATCCCAAAAAGACACATTTGAAAGCTTTAGGATTCAGTTTGGTGTGATTGGTTCTATGATCATGAACAAATATATACAACCGAAAATTCTAGGAGGTAAAAGAAGCAAGCCATGCTTGGGATAAAGAGTAGAATATAGTATCTGACAACAAGAACTGTAAAAGGTATGTGGTAAATCATATAGCAAGCTATAAGAGCTGTATCCCCCAGAAGTATTCGAGAACATTCATGTTAATTAACAAAGATCGTGTCACCTCAAGCAAGTGACAATTCTTACGTTTAGCCACCCCGTTCTGTTGTGAAGAGTAAGAACATGAGGTTTGGTGACTAATTCCAGCATCAGACATGAAATGCATAAAAAATGAACTAAGAAATTCTTTCACATTATCAGTGCAAATCATAAACAAACATACCAAACTGATTCTTGATTTCATCACAGAAAGTTTGAAAATTGGAAAGGGCTCTGAACGATTTTTCATTAAATATAACCATATCACACGAGAAAAGTCATCCACAAAGATAATGAAATATTTAAAACTAAGTATTGAACTAACAGGACAAGGTCCCCAAATATCAGAATGAACAAGTTAAAATGAGTGATCTACTCTCTTATTGACTCTCAATGGATAAAACAGGATAGTGTTTACCCATTTGACTTGACTTAACATTCAAGAGACGACAGTTGACCTACTCAGGAACTAATTTTTTTAAACTTGCAAGGTAAGATGACTAAATCGACGATGTAAATCTCGTAAAGAAGTAGAGCTAGCACATGTAACTGAATTGACACTAATCTCCAGGTGATACAAACCTCCATATTCATGTCTTGTGCCAATCGTCCTCTGCGTTCCAATCTCCTGGAATACACAATGATCAGGAAAGAATACCACCGAACAATTCAAGAATCGTGTAAGTTTACTAATAGATAATAGATTAAACAAAAAATTTGGTATGTAAAAGACAGATGATAAATATAATGAATCAGTAACTATGGTAGTGCTTACACTCTCAACACGAGACATAGTATCATTTGCTAAAGTTATTACATGTAGTGACAAGGGTAAAGACAAGTCATGTAGAATACTTTTGTTTCCCGTTATGTGATGAGATGCATTAGTGTCAATAATCTAAGTATTAGGAGCTCTGAAAGTGAAACACGTAGTAGAGTTACCTGACTGTAACACCTCAGTTATTGAAATCTTGATTTAATATTTAATCATTGATTAAGAGATTATACAGAATTATCGGAGGCGATGATTAAACTAAGTTTGTGAAAGGATTTTTAGAAATTTTGTGGGAAAAATTTGAAGTAAAATTGGATAATTATAAAATATAATTGGATATATAAGTGTATGAATAATTTGGTATGTACATATAATTATTATATACTAACTACATATATGTATACAAGAAAATGATATATAAATACAAGGATTTATTTGTCTTGGTTCTTAATTGATTTTGATTAATTAATTTAAGGGATTAGTGGATGGGAGAGTAGGCGAGGGAGTAGGTGAGCGAGTAGGTGAGTGGGAAGATGAGGTGAATGGTGAAGATTTCATCTTAGAAATCTTGTGGGTGTGATGACATCTTTAAGGAGAAATTCACATGAAGTATATTTAAGAGAATGAGAGGATAATCTCTCATTTTATTCTCACCCTCTCTCTCCCTCAAGCTCATTATTCCTTTCTCTCTCATTTTCATCTTCATCAAAGAAAATCTGAATAAATTCAGAATACATCCTAGAAATTCAAAACATTATCACTACCGCCATCTTATCATCTTTTATCTCTTTCTTTCTCGCCCCACACACTCCCTCCCTTTTATCTCCCCTTGATGGTCGGCAGTAAGAGGAGGCTAATGGGAGGCCAGCCAAGATAAGGTCGGCGATGACCGAACAACGGCGCAGGTCGGGAGAGGAGACACGACAATGTGAGCTCAATCGGTCTCGGATGGCGTGACGGGGAGAAGGTGATTGAGTTTTTCTTGAGTTCTCTTACTTTAATTTGGTTCATCTCTAAAAATATATCTTGAATTACTGAAAGCATCCCATTCATATTAAATTTTTATGCATGGATGCTATTAATTGGAATATTGATGTCATGAAGAGACTATGAAAAATCATGTGTAAAACTGTCAAATCCAGTAACCTAAAGGTTTCGGTTTAGTTTGTGTGTGCATTTGGAATGAAATATGTTATGTTATATACCATTTGAGATATAAACGATTCTATTTTCTAATGGTTTTTACCATGTCCTAATTGGGTGTCTGTGCAAAGAATTATTATTAAATTACGATAGACTGAATGAAATTGTCGAGTTGCAGAATTCTGCATAGATGAGGAGTTTTGAATCAAGAATTATCTGATTAAATTATGACAGACTGATTTGAAACTATACAGTTACAGTTGGTATCAGAGGCCAGGATTTAGAGTAAAGATTAGAATTAGAATAGTTGATCTAGGTATAGGATTGATTGCAATAATTGATGTGTATGTGCGTGCATTTGTATGAATGTGTATGATTGATGTGGGTAGCTTAAGGGATTGTGGGTTCTTACATGCATTATTAATCTCGAAACACAAGATATTTAATCACTGCTTTATGCTCAAATTATGATACCCACGTGTCATAATTCGGAGGTGCTTTACTAGAGGTGTGGGCTCTCGGTATGATTAATCTCAAAACTCCTCAGCTATAGAGAATTCTGCAACTCGACAATTTCAATAAGTCTATCGTAATTGAATGATAATTCTTTGCGCAAACATCTAATTAGGACATGATAAAAATCACTAGAAAGTACACTCGTTTATATTTCAAATGGTATATAACATGACATATTTCATTCCAAATGCACAAACAAACTAAACCGAAACCTTCAGGTTACTGGATTTGACAATACATATGATTTTTCTTGGCCTCTTTGGATTTGACAAATTTACATATGATTTTTCTTGATCTCTTCATGATATCAATATTTCAATTAATGGTATCCATGCATAAAAAAATTTAATATGAATGGAATGCCTTCAATAATTTAAGATATATTTTTAGAGATGAACCAAATTGAAGAGATCTCAAGAAATACTCAATCTACTTTTCCCCGTCGACGCCATCCGAGACTAACTGAGCTTACAACGACACGTCTCCTTCTCTCCCGGCCTGCACCCTTGTCCGACCGTCATCAGCCTTGCCTTGGCTGGCCTCCCACTGGACTCCTACCCCTTTTGCCACCGGCCATCAAGGGGGAGAAAAAGAAAGTGTGTTGGGGTAAGAGAAAAGATGATAAAATAGTGATGTTATTCTTGAATTTCTAGGATTTATTCTGAATTTATTCAGATTTTCTTTCATGAAGATGAAGGAACAGGAGAGGTAGAGAGAGGATGAGAGAGAAAGGGAGGGTGAGAAATAAAATGAGGGATTTATCCCTTCATTCTCTTAGATATGTTTCATGTGAATTTCTCCTGGATGATGCCATCATACCCACAAGATTTCCAAGATGAAAGCTCCACCATTCACCTTATCTCCCCCCACTTACCCACACACTTACTCCCTCACCTACTTCCATCCATTAATCCCTTAAATTAATTAATCAAAATCAATCAAGATAAATAAATCCTTGTATTTGTATACCATTTTCTTGTATACATACACGTAGTTAGGGCCTATTTGGTTAAGGGTGGAAGTGAGGAGGTGAGGAAGTGGTAACAGTAGTTCCCTTTAGAACTTGGGAATTGGTTAGTAAGTTTTCCGGTGTTTGGATGTTGTTGGGAAGTGTGATTTAAAAAATGTTATGTCTTTTCTGGTATTTGGATGGTAATGTGGAAGTGAAAGTGGAAAAATTGACCACAAAGTTGACCGTAAAATAATACTAAAATAAAAATTAATTAAGAAAAATAAAAAATGGACTATAATTAGAATGAAGTGAGATTTACATGATAAAAAAATTAATTGTTTTGTGCTAAAACTTATACAAATGAGATTTACATGATCACAAAATTAACTGTAGCACTCTGGAAGTGAGAAAATGATTGTGTAAAAGAGAAAAGAGAAAAGGAAAAGGGGTTTTCTTATTTTCCTTTTCCGGTGTTTGGATAAATAGGGAAGTGAGCAATTATACTTTCCCATTTCCTTACTTCCGCCCACTTCCTTGCAACCAAACACGCCCTTAGTATATTATATATACATACCAAATTATCCATACACTTATATTTTATAACTATCCAATTTTATCTCACTTAAATTTTTTTCCCACAAAAATTCTAAAAATCCTTTTTACACAAAATTAGTTCAATCATCGCCTCCAATAATTCTATATAATCTATTTCATCAAAGATTAGAATATTAAATCAATATTTCAATAACCAGGGCGTTACAGTTCTACTCTTTTAGAAAAGTTGTCCTCGTAACTTGACATGCTTGAAATAGATGAGTGTAAAACTTTCACATTTCTTTCTTATATCATAATATTTCTCTTTTCAATTCAATATCTTCTTCAATTTTTCATCTCGAAAAGTCATTATTTTTGATCAAACTCTATTCTATGTTCTTATGATCTGAAATAATCCTAATTCGCTTGATATTTTAACTATTCCCTTACTCTAGCGTCTCATATCACTGAGAGCTCATACTAAGGGCTCACATCTCTAGCAGAGCACATTCGAATCTGGACATGTGGGTACCATAATCTGAACACAAGGCAATGATAAAATATCTCTCGTTTCGAGATTAATCATGCACATAAGAACCCACTACCACCCTTTAAACTACCCACATCAATCACACATTCATTCATACAAATGCACGCACATACACATCAATCATTGCAATCAATCCTATACCTAGATCTACTATTCTAATTCTAATCTTATTCTAGAACCTGGCCTCTGATTCCAACTGAAAATGTATAGTTTTATAACAATTCCATGACTTAGTAACAAATATTCATGCATTCTTAACCTTGTAGCTTTCTAATATTTCACATATTTCTAATGAATAAACATGAATACTTAGACTTCTTGCTTTCTAATGAATACGCAAGAATCTCTAAGTTCTAATGGATACACAAGTATCCACAATTCTCTTTCTAATATTTCACAAAGTCATAATTCTCTAAAATAACCACAAGTGTCAAAATTACTAAATTTCCCATTATAATATGTGCTATCTGAGTATTAAAAGAAGAGTCTTCAAGTAATTTATGAAATAAAATTTGTTTTCTTTTAATCCACTTGCTCATTCTTGACAAGACAGTTTGAAGTTAACATAGTTTGATGATACTCGAACATGATTTAATCACTCACTCGCATCACCCATCAGTTACCAATCAACCTTACCATTTGCAAGTAAAAGGATTTAACTTTAAAATCTACCCCATCGTTTACTCTGCTCCTCAGAAAACTCTTTATATTTATGTTACCCATTTATGAGATATATCTTTGAGACATAACTGATTCGCTCATACCACCACTGACCAGTCACTTGTATTTTCTTAATAACTTTCACAACATACATGCAATTAGCACGTGATTAGATTCATACAAAAATAAACTTAATTATATTTTCAATTATATATTATATGACCTATTTAATTCAATTAAACAGTCCTAAGTAGACAGAAACTCCTCAGCTATATAGAATTCTACAATTCAACAATTTCAATCAGTTTGTCATAGTTTAATGATAATTCTTTGCACAAAACATCGTATTAGGACATGGTAAAAATCATTAGAAAGTAGACTCGTTTACATTTCAAACGGTATATAACATGACATTTCATTCCAAACAGATAAACTAAACTGAAACCTTCAGGTTACTGGATTTGACAGATTTACACATGAATTTTTTTGGTCTCTTCATGACATCAATATTTCAATTAATGGTATCCATTCGTAAAAAATTTAATATGAATAGGATGCCTTCAATAATTCAAAATATATTTTTAGAGATGAACCAAATTGAAGTAAGAAAACTCAAGAAAGACTCAATCACCTTCTCCCCGTCGACGCCATCCGCCATCCGAAACCGACCGAGCTCACACCGTCGCATCTCCTTCTCTTCTGGCTTGCACCCACACCGGTCGTCGTCGGCCTTGCCTTGGCTGGCCTCCCACTATCCTCCTCCCCCTCTTGCCACTGGCCATCAAGAGGAAGGAAAAGGGAGGGAGTGTGTGGGGGTGAGGGAGAGAGAGAAAAGATGGTGATGTGATGATGTTCTTGAATTTCTAGGATTTATTCTAAATTTATTCAGATTTTCTTTGATGAAGATGAAAGAATGAGAGAGAAAGGTAGAGAGAGAGAGGATGAGAGAGGGAGGGTGAGAATAAAATGAGGAATTTATCCCCTCATTCCCTTAGATACGCTTCATGTGAATTTCTCCTTGATGATGCCATCACATCCACAAGATTTTTAGGATAAATCTCCATCAGTCATCTCACTTACCCACTCACCTACTCCTATCCACTAATCTCTTAAATTAATTAATCAAAATCAATTAAGAATCAAGACCAATAAACTCTTGTATTTTTATATTATTTTCTTGTATACATACATGTAGTTAGTATATAATAATTATATGTACGTACCCATTTATTCATACACTTGTATACACACTTATATTTATAATTATCCAATTTCATTTCACTTCAAGTTTTCCCCCACAAAATTTCTAAAAATCTTTTTTGCACAAAATTAGTTTAATCGTTTCCGATAATTCTGTATAATCTCTTTAATCAAAGATTAGAATATTAAATTAAGATTTCAATAATCGGGGTATTACACTGACTGTGCCAAAGTAGCGGTGGATGAAGATAGTGTGATCTGTGTGGCCTGAAACTGTTGGTACATTTAAGTATTTTTTGAATTCTTCATCTAACATAAGTACACTCCTGAAACCTGAAGGAACATGTCCCCATGATGCATAGGCTATATGAGCAACTGACTAGTCTTGCCATACACTTTAGGGCATCTGATTCTCGCATGTCCAATCTCCTGCAGTTGAAACAAGTCCTCGTATCTTGTTGCTAATTCTCTGCACCTCCATTTCCTCTACGATCAAAATCTTCCACTTTTCTACTAAATCAGCATTCGCAATCAAAATCTTCTTTGCCATTACTAAAACGATCTCGGTCAAAATATCCAGTGGACCAGCAAAATGACCTCCTCAGTCAAAATTTCCTTTGCTACCGTCAAAAAAGCCTCCTCGATTACCACTATAAGCTGTAAATTGCCCCTGTTGAATGGCTAAAGCTGATCGTTCACTGGACCTGTCCCAGTAGGATTATGTGATTTCTTCAGGAAAACACTCTGAAAAATTGATGTCTCTGGTAAAGAGTCAACTGCAGAACTACCAATCACATGTGGATGTGCAGGAGTATATTTTGAAAGAAAACTCCTCAGGAAAGTTAGCGCTGCTAGCGGGTCCCACTGCTTCTGCATCTTTTTCACATCGTGTAAGATGAGAAATAACACTTTCAGCTCCTCATAAATCCTGTTGAAGTCTATATAGTGTTGAGATAAGGTTTTGTTGCCTTTCTCACTCCAGAATATCTCCTAAATGACGTCGAAAGCTCTATTAACATTATTCTTTCCCAAATATAGCTCCTCAAGATATTTCCACATCTCCTTCATTGTTGACGTATGCATCATCACATCTTGTATCTTCAGCTCCATGATATCCAATAACTGAACAAAGAGAGCAACATCCTCTTACTCCCACTCATATGTCTTAGAACTAGGAGGGACCCGTGCACAGATGACTCTTTTTCCCACAACCAGTTAAATTAATTTCAACAATTTTTCTTCAGTGTAAATAGTTGTCCTCATTCAACTTTCTATCAGTGATCTTATTAGTAATAAACTCTGAAATAATGCTTGGATTCTGTCATACAATCTCTCAGCCACCAACCACCCCACTACAACCAAACTCAAGGATCCTCTTAATACAAAGCACAACTTCAAAAAAAATACACAAAATTTCAAACTCACACATACATCTCAAAACACACTTTTCATCAAATCTCAAATCTCTCATTAACCCTCTCACACAATTATGCAAATAAAAAGGAAACACATTTTTTTTACTTGTCTGCTGCAGAGAGAAACAACAAACAATATTTTTTTGGAGAACTTCTCAGACCTGCTCAGATCTGAGCAGATATGATCGAAGAGGGCGGCGGTGACTAGTCGTCGGCAATGCATTGTGACGACTACGAAGTTGAATCGACTTCGTGGTGGAGGCGATGAGGTCAAGGGTGTGGCAGCGAGGTTAGTGGAGGCGGCGAGGTCAAGGGTGGTGTAAGCTGTTGTTTGGTTGTCGTGGGCGCGAGCGGGAAGCGAGGGAGAGATGGGGTGCAAACGACGAAGACGAAGGCGAGGGATAGATGGTTGAAACTGCTCACTACGATGACGACGAGGACAAGGGAGAGATGTGGAGCTGACGACGAAGACGGAGATGAAGAAGACGGAGATGATGGTGGTGAGTTGGAACTGAAGTCGGAGTTGATGGGGGTGAGGTGGCGGTGAGGTGGAGATTTGATGATGATAATGAGATGAGATGAGAACGAGGAAGATGAAGACGAGGATGGGGGTGGAAATCGCTGGCGGGTTAAGACTTTGATACCATGTAAATGTCAGTTAGGGTTAGAGAATTAGATGGATGGTTAATCGCCATCTCATCTCCTTTTATTATGCGCGTGTGTGAGGACTTTACACAAAAGTTCACTTAAACTGATTTATTACATAACAGCTTTATAGTAATGTGAATTCTAAAACTTCATGGATAGTTCAGGCATAATGTTGGAATCTTCATTATGTGTTCCATGGATACAATGCGCACATACTATGCTAACTTATTTCCTGTGATGTACTGTAGCATTGAAGCGGCTTGCAGTGCACATCCAACAGCTGATGTTTTTATCAACTTTGCATCATTTAGAAGGTCGGTGTTCTACATACTAATATGCTTTAAATAAAGGCAATTAGTCTTCAATTTAATTGATTTATATTTTAGTTATTTGTTGAATTTGCAGTGCAGCTGCCTCTTCCTTGTCTGCCCTGAAACAACCAACAATTCGAGTTGTAGCTATCATAGCTGAAGGCGTTCCAGAATCAGACACGAAGCAGCTCATTGCCTTTGCACGAGCTAACAACAAGGTAACGAATTGTTGACTTACATGGCCTATTCCATCTGCCTTGAGACTCCTTTGTGTCTCAAAGTAAACTTTTAAGGTTTGCCAATCATTCACTTCATAAACTGGCGATGGGGTTCTATCTATTGAGTTCTTATTCAAGGCAAATTATGTGTTAGAGATGTAATACAATGAACTTAGAAGGCCCAGTTTTTGTGACCCAAAACTTATCATCTGGCTTATGGAGTAGTTCTTAGTAATGTGCCTTGAATATAGAAAAGATTCTAGAGAGACAGAAAGAAAGGTGGTTAGTATTTTGTTAATTTGGTCATGTAAAGTTAGTTTAGGTTTAGAAGATGGCTAACTCATCTTTCACATCAAGAATTTCTGTTGCAGAATATCTGGAACATTTGTAAACTATCAAGTTTCTTTTTTCTGAGATATTATGGGTCACAACACATACTTTTCATGCTTTGCTTGACAACCATTATTTTGGCTAATGTTGGATGTAGGTTGTTATCGGTCCTGCTACTGTTGGAGGCATTCAGGCTGGAGCTTTTAAGATTGGAGATACTGCAGGAACTATCGACAATATAGTTCAATGCAAGCTTTACAGACCTGGCTCTGTTGGATTGTTTCCAAATCAGTATGCTCTCAACTTCTCACTTAATGCAAGAATTACATTATACTTATTTTCATGTAAGGTGTACTTTAAAACTCATCCCTTGGCCATATAGTTGCATACTCTCGGTATCTAGAAGGTTCTTATGTTTATTGATGTGTTCTTTGAAAGACCACTATCTCCTCCTTTTATGTTAAGGTAACTACAGCCTTTTTGGATGTTCTGATTCTTCATTAAACAAAAATCCAAATAAAGTCTGGGAAAAAAATACATGCTCATGTAGACGGCACCTCCTTGTTAAGGCCAAGTGAGTTGCAATTTAAACAAATTTAAGTTTTAAAAGTCTGAAGATTCATTGTTGGATGAGATATTTCTAGGAATAAATAAGAAACCCGTGCCTCTAGATATTGTCTTCCATATTAACTCTCTCGTCTCTCTTAAGCATGTCCTTGTTGGCCTAGTGATTAGAAAAAATATAGTCACAAATTTTTTGGTATGCCCCCTCCTAAATTGTCATATTTCATATTGATTAAGTAGTAGATTCTCTGCACTCCTAATTCCCAAAATGTAAATGTAGCAAATGTCTAAATTTAGGCATCTCTCTCAACTAAGTTATTGCCTCATGCAGTGACTGTTTTCGCCTCATAATGTATAACTTTAAAGTCATACTGCTTATACTTGCTGCAAGAAACTATTATCATGCTAATGCATATAAATGTATACTGAAGGATTTCAGCAGTATACTGGGAGTTTGCTTGGTTTAGTTTATCTGTTGGCAACAAATCATCAAGGTCTAAATTACTGCCTGAGTTGATTATCTTTTTGCACAATAATTGGAAACCAAATAGGATAGGATTTTTTCCAGGTTTAAGATCATGAAGTACTGTATTAGTATACTGACTTTCACTTTGCAATCTCAGGGAGGCATGTCAAATGAGCTTTACAACACAATTGCACGTGTCACAGATGGTATTTATGAAGGTATGCTATCTTTTCTGTCAAGTTACTGAATGCTTATTAAATTGTTATAAAGTTGACCTCTTTGAATATTGCAGGCATTGCAATTGGAGGAGATGTTTCCCGGGTCTACTCTTTCTGATCATATTTTGCGGTTCAACAATATACCGCAGGTAATTCCTTTGTTCATGTGAATTTAGTGATGTAAAGGTTTCTTTTATTCATATTTTCAGTTTCCCTTTTACTACAGGAGTGAAATCAGATCTGCTCTCTGCGAATTGATTAAGATAGAGGTTCATTCCATAGCTTAATGATAAAAATACAGTGATAAGTGATTCATTCCACACGAAATATCCAACTTCACTGGCTCAATATCCTGAATAATCATGTTGTTGGTTGTCAAACTCCCCTCACTCCCAAACTTCCCTTACTTCCAAACCCCCATTGCCTTCTTTCTCCTCCAAACACAAGTTAAATAAATATGCAACTGTAAAATTAAATATGAACAAAATGAACTGGCATGTTGATTTTCTTATACTTGAAATGTGAAGCTACTGGACCTTTTGACCTCATCTTACTTCACTAACAAATTTGTAAACTTTATATCCCTTAAAAATATGCATAGATGAAGTATGTTCTGCATCCTTTTTGACAAAAGCAAACAAGTCAAGAGATTATTTTACCAAACTTAGGTACTTCAATATATCAACAACGACCTAAATATTCATAACAGTCAAATATTGAAGAAATATGCATATATAGTTAGGTCCTCGTGTCTGGATTTTGGTAATTTACTAAACATCAAACACTCATACTCATCTTCGAGAGGACACTTGTTTCTATGTCTACAAATCAAAGTTGGCCAGAGAGAGTTGGTCATAGACCTTAAGTTCATATAGGCTAGTGAGCAATCCTCCAAAGACCTTTACAATTAGCATGTAGCACAAAAGAAAGAATAAACAAAGGATACAGAAGGATAAAAGAGCGAGTATAGAAGAAAAGAAGAAAGCAAGATAGATATTAAGGAGAACTTAAGTCGAGGTTCATGCATTTAAGAGTTTCCAGATACTCGAGTATAATCAATCTCCTAAGTCCTAATACATCGAGCTTATTTATTATAAGCATGTCAACAATAACAGGATAATGGACTGCACCGACAAATTAACTAACAGATGACATTATAATATTTAGACAGCTAGATGTTCCGACAAAGTAGATCATATCATGTGAGTATAAAATGAGCAGCACATAGCTAATCGAGATCCGAATTAAGTCATGTGTCTAGTGGATCAGCAAATCTCATGCAGGATTCTTATTTGGGCCTAAGGAAGAGAGAAGACGAGGGCATTTGCTATAGCAAATCTAATCATATTTAAGGCACAATACAAGCCAAAAGACCAGATGAAATGACTTCTATTTATGTCCTAGTGGGATACCTGGGCCTCTTAAACACTTCTTAGATGACCTGCCTAATCCCTTTGGGCATATGTTGTCCCTATTCATCGTGCTCTGGTTGATTATCAAGGAAATAATATTCCCTTGGACTGCCCTCTGTTGCAGATGGTGGAAATTGAAGTCAAGACAGATCGCACGGGAGAGCAATGTCTTGGTCATTCATCTACATGATTTGACTGGCGATCGTTGTCACCCCCCACAACCGAAATACACATAATAGGGTATGTGACGAGATCCGATGACGTATTTTCAAAACAAATACATTAAGCCTCAGTACATTAAATCAAATAATAAGGTTTACAATTATTCCAGCTTTAAAAAATCAAGTACAATAATGTCATCAAAGGTTTCACTTACTACAAACATAATAGAAATAGAAATAAAATAATAACAAGTCCTCACAGGATGAAACTGATAACTGGCTATTGGAGATTTACGATGTGCTCGAAGTAGTCTTGGTCCTGCGGAGTCTCTGAATCAGAACCTGAGCAAGCAATCTTAGGGTTATCAATAAGCGACCTAATGAGTGGTAAAATGAAGGGATACAAAAGAAACATGCAAAAATTTTAATAACATGCACAGTTAAGTATAGCTTAATACACTAATAATCAGTATATTAAAGTCATATTAAAGCACAGTAATATACACTATATAATCACGTAGTAATATAATCAATACAGGATAGAGTCATATTTTCAAGATTTCTACGTATTTCTATTATTAAATGTCTTATTATTTGAAACTAATAGTTGGAGATGTGAATCTGAGTTTTTGGTGGGTTCCGTACATACCGAACCACGGCCCAAATGCCTGAATAAAATAAACAAATAGAATAAACACTCCCATAAAATGTCGCGGATTCGGGTGCTGGTTGCTTTAGATCGGGTCTGAAAATGGGTCTGGGTATTGGTTCTGAAATGGTCGGATCCACCTCCACTCGAATCTGGGACTCCAATCACTTTGCATGTCGGTCCACTGAAAACGAATTCGGGTTTGGATCTAATAGGGTTATTGAGTCAGGTATTAGGAGCGGGTTGAAATCATAGTAAGTTATTTAAAAAATGGATCCGGGCTGGATCTAAGTGTTATAGGGTTTGGATTTCTATTGGGTTCGTGTCTACATGGGGTTGTGGTGTACACCAGAGAAGGGGGGAGAGAGAGAGAATAACATAGAGAGAGATACAGGGAGAGGAAAAGTGTGGGCATGCACATGTGAGGATGGTGGAGCTCAGTGCAGTGCTAGGGGATATGGGAAGAAGATGGAGAAGGTGATGCAGTGAGAAAAGAGGGGAAGGTGGCCTGCTCGATGGACATCACACGACGGAGCTTGGTGACGCGGCGACATGATGGAGTTGATGTCTCAGCCATGTAAGGAGATGGGTTGAAGGGTGGTCATGGTTGTTGGGTGAAGAAGAGGAGATGATATTGCGGTGGTGGGAGCACGGGGCTGCAACACGCAGATGGGGCTTGTTGTGGAGATTGGTGTGGCAAGGCGTGAGGCACGCTGTGGTCGGAGCTCCATCGGCGAGAGGTGGATGCAAAGGCGTGGGGGTGGCTTGATGGTAAGGGCATGGAGAAGAAGGAAATAGCATAGTGAAGCATGGCTGGTGGGTGTGGAGGTCGGTGACATGGTGGTTGTAGGCAGTGTTGTTGGGGCAAGATGGAGACGGGCGGCAGTGCTGCAGTCGACATGGGGAGAGGAGATGTGGGCACCGGCATGAGGGCGAGGCTCGGTATGCAGGTGGCTATTGTGCTGTGAGGATTGCGGGCTATGGCGAAGACGAGTGGCGGGGGGCTCGGGTAGTGATGAGATGGCGGAGGAGGTTCGCGTGGTTGTCAGCGTTGGGTTGAGAACGAGAGGGAGGGAGATGAAGGTGGGTGCATTTAGGGTTTGAAAGAGAGGGAGGCAGCTGCACGATGGAGATGAGGAAGAGAGAGAAAAAGTAAGAGATTTATATAGAAATTTTGGGGATTAGGCTATGTGCTCTCTTGGGATCGATTTGAAAAAAAAAATGAAGGGAATTGGGCTTAGTTAAATAAAGGCAAATGGTAAAAGAGAAGGATTTGGGCCTTGGGTTGCGGCCCTTAAAAAAAGAGTAAAAACTGTAAAAATGAGGAAAAATTGAATCTGGGTTGGTTTGTTGTTGGTTTGTTTTAGGCTTCCTCAATACTCTTATCAAATAAAATAATAATAACGACAACAAATAATTAAGGATGTTAATAACTAATAAGTAATTATGATATTAAAACAAATTCAAAATACTGATAGTGAATAATAATTACTAATTGGTATTTAAAATTATGATTATAAATCAAGTTAATCAATAATGATAAAATGATAAGTGAATTAAATAAATATTTAAAATATTAATATAGTACATTAACTATGGGGATATAACATTCTACCCATCTTACAAAAATTTCGTCCTCGAAATTTTGTAAAAGCTGGGAATGATAAAAGAATCAAAGTTGATAATGAGTGGACATGGTTCAAGAATAGGTACGAAAGGGTGGGATTCAAAAGAATGATCAATCTCGATTGACGTTTCTCACCCCGACATTGCTTCTCAGTGGCACCATGATTCTGCTGCACTACTCTGATTTATGTCGTCGATTCAGATCTGATTGCAGGTTCTAAGAGACAAAATCAAATAAAATGAATCAAAATGAATATGAGAATCAAGAAGGAACTCCAAATCATTCTGAAAGGAGAGTTAAAGTCAGGAACATCAAAAGACCCCTTGAGATGGATTTCAAAGGAAGAACGATCGATTCTCAAGTGGAGTCAACATCATTGTGAGAATAATATATGTATATTGCAGTGTACATATAACTTGTCTCAAATCACATGTAAGAACTAAGTCCTCTTTATGTCGAAAGCCAAAAGTACAAGTCGAACCTGACTCTGATATCAAAAAAACTCTGTCATGCCTCGCAACCAAAATACACATAATAGGGTACGTGACGAGAGCCGACGACGTATTTTTAAAACAAATACGTTAAGCCTCAGTACATTAAATCAAATAATAAGGTCTACAATTATTCCACCTTTAAAAAATTAAGTACAATAATGTCATCAAAGGTTTCACTTATTACAAAAATAATAGAAATAGAAATAAAACAATAATAAGTCCTCACACGATGAAACTGATAACTGTCTATTGGAGATCTGCGATGTGTTCAAAGTACTCCTGGTACTGTGGAGTCTTCGGATCAGAACCTGAGTAAGCAATCTTAGGGTCATCAATAAGCAACCTAATGAGTGATAAAATGATAGAAGAAACATGCAAAAATAGTAATAACATGCACGGTTAAGTAACATAATACACTAATAATCAATATATTAAAGTCATATTAAAGCATAGTAATATACACTACATAATCACTTAGTAATATAACCAATACATGATAGAGTTATATTTTCAGGATTTCTACGTATGTCTATTATTAAATGTCTTATTATTTGAAATTGATAGTTGGAGACGGGAGTCCGAGTTTTAGGTTGGTTCCATACATACCCAGAACTACGACCCAGATGCCAGAATAAAATAAACAAATAGAATAAACACTCACATGAAATGTTGCGGATCCAGATGTTGGTTACTATGTTAGATCGGACCTGAAAATCGATCTGGGTACTGAT
Source organism: Agave tequilana (assembly GCA_038442645.1). Lineage (NCBI taxonomy): Eukaryota > Viridiplantae > Streptophyta > Magnoliopsida > Asparagales > Asparagaceae > Agave > Agave tequilana. Next base: position 21,634 of record JAVJIF010030771.1, on the reverse strand, counting down.
TCTGAAAATGGTTGGATCTACCTTCACTCGAATCCGGATCTCCAATCACTTCGGTGTCGGTCCACTGAAAACGAATTCGGGTTTGGGTCTAATAGGGTTATCGAGCCGGGTACTGGAAGTGGGTTGAAATCATAGTGAGTTTAAAAAATGGATACGGGCTGGATTTAAGTGTTATAGGGTTTGGATTTTTATTGGGCTCGGGTCTACATGGGGTTGTGGTGTAAACCAGAGAGGAAAGAGAGAATTACAGAGGGAGAATAATATAGAGAAAGATACAGGGAGAGAGGGAAAGCGTGGACATGCACAGGTGAGGATGGTGGAGCTCGGTGCCACTGTTCTAAAAATCAGATTAATCAGCCGATTAATCAGCCGATTAATCCTATTTGATGGCAGCCCGCTTAATATTACATTAATTGCTCTGATTATGTGCTCGGGCGATTAATCGAGTCCAAAATGATTATCCCCGATTAATTCCGATTAATCCGATTAATGATTTCATATGTTTTTTATTTGAAAAACTTATCACTTTGTGTGTGTTGGATCGTTAAGTAGTTTATGTTGTGATGTTGATGATTTGATAATGATCTTTTATTAAATAGTAGATGAACTGTTATTTATTAAATAGTAAATGAATTATAATTTTTATTATTGTATATTTTGCATAAATTGATACTTATGTTTTATTATTTTTGATTATTTTTCAAATTAACTTATTTAGCAATCTTTCTCCATCATTCTTTAAAGCTCATTATTTTAATTGATAAATTGACTAATTTTTTTATTTATCTTATTTTGCAAGTAAGTTCTTTGATTTATATTTATGTTGCAAAATTTGAAATCTTGGATTACTAATGTGAAGAGATAAGTTCTTTTACTTTTTTTAATATTTATTCATATTGTCTTGTTCATCACATCATGGTTTATAACTTCACATCTAGATATTGTCTTGCATAATATTTAGGTATTTTCAACAATTAACTGTAAATATTCATATATAGTTGTGTATAAATATAATTAAATATATTAAAATTTTCAAAAACGATTAATTCCTGATTAATCTCCGATTAATCCGATTAATCATTATTCAGTGTTGGACCGCACGAATAATGAAACCGATTTTTAGAACACTGCTCGGTGTTAGGGGAGATGGGAAAAAGATGGCGAAGGTGATGCAGTGAGAAGAGGGGAAAGGCGGCCTGCTCGGTGGAGATTGGTGGCGCACACGACGGAGATAGGTGACGCGGCGACATGATGGAGTTGATGGCACAACCATGTAATTGCATAGGTTGCATGGTTGTTGGGTGAAGAAGAGGATGAGATATTGCGGTGGTGGGTGCACGGGGCTGCAACACACAGATGGGGTTTGCTGTGAAGATTGGTGGCAAGGCGTGAGGTGCGCTCTGGTCGGAACTCCGGCGGCGAGGAGGCGGATGCAGATGCGAGGGGAGGTTGGCTTGATGGTAGGGGCATGAAGGAGAAGGAAACAACACAGTGGAGCATGACTGGTGGGTGTGGAGGTCGGGGGCGTGTGGTGGTTGTAGGCGGTGCTGTTGCTGCAAGGTGGCGACAGGTGGCAGTGCTACAGTCGACATGGGGAGAGGACATGTGGGCGCCGGCTTGACGGCGAGGCTCGGTGTGCAGGTGGTTGTTGCGCGGTGAGGATTGCGGGCTATGACGAAAGGAGTGGCAAGAGGCTCGGGTAGTGATGAGACGGCGGAGGAGGCTCGCGTGGTTGTCGGCGTTGGGTTGAGAACGAGAGAGGGAGGGAGATGAAAGTGGGTGCGGTTAGGGTTTGAAAGAGAGAGGGAGGCGGCTGCACGATGGAGATGAGGAAGAGGGAGAGAAAAAGTAGGAGAGATTTATAAAGGGATTTTGGGGATTGGGCCATGGGCTCTCTTAGGTTCGATCTGAAGAAAAAATGAAGGGAATTGGGCTTAGTTTATAAAGGAAAATGGTGAGAGAGAGAGAGAGATCGGTTGGGCCTTGGGCTGCGGGCCTTAAAAAAAGAGTAAAAATTATAAAAATGAGGAGAAAATTGAATGTGGGTTGGTTTGTTTTAGTCTTCCTCAATACTCTTATCAAATAAAATAATAATAATGACAACAAATAATTAAGGTAATAACTAATAAGTAATTATGATATTAAAACAAATTTAAAATACTAATAGTGAAAATATTAATTATTAATAATGATTGCAAATTATATTTGTACTGGTATTTAAAATTATGATTATAAATCAAGTTAATCAATAATGATAAAATGATTAAATAAATATTTAAAATATTAATACAGTACATTAACTATGGGGATATTACAATCGTAGTCAATCAAGTATTGGTGAGTCTATGCTAACAAAACAAGTTTTTGACTTTCCAAGACCAGCTGACGGCCATGACAAAAGCTTTACATTTAATTATTCAGAAGAAGTCGGTACCCAAAATGATCGTTTTTAAGACTTCCTCATAATTCCATCATCAAACATATCAGAAGTTTTAGTATAGTATTTACATTTTACAAAAGCCTATTACCAAAGCTGTACCCAAAATTATCTTTTTAAGACTTCCCATAGTTCTATCGTCAGACATATCAGAAGTTTAAGTATAATATTAACATTTTAGAAAAGCCTGTTATCAAAGCAGTGGCTGATAAAGATTGCTTAACATCCTGCGGTTCAAACTGTGATAGAACCCACAAGGGCCTCTGTTCAAAATATTGGGCAGTCCTATGGCACCTTTGGCTCTTCATGTGTACAAGTAAGATCAGGCTTGTAAGTCATCTGAAGGAATTGCCCGAAACTAGAAGGCTTATATCCCTAAACATCAAGATATTCAATGATGTTTATATTTACTTTTGGTTACCAATTTCTTCAAAAAATATAACATTCAATCGTTCTGAATCTGCAAGTTTTAATTGGATTTTATGTTATATTATCTGAAAAATGAACTCTTTACATATCGTCTTGTGAGCAACCCACAGCAAAAATTTTTTTACACGTCCTTGACAACTTTTCTTCACTGTTGCTGTTGGGTCTTAGGTCAAAATGATGGTTGTGCTAGGGGAACTTGGTGGACGTGATGAGTACTCTCTTGTGGAGGCCTTGAAAGAAGGAAAGGTTCATAAACCAGTTGTTGCGTGGGTTAGTGGAACCTGTGCTCGTCTCTTCAAGTCAGAAGTGCAGTTTGGTCATGCTGTGAGTTCCTAAGCATCTTGTTGCTTTAACATCCTTTGACCGCTAATCTCAATTTTTCCATCATGAAAATCCTGAGGTTGTCATGTTTTGTTTTACTTAAACCAGGGTGCTAAAAGTGGTGGTGAGTTGGAATCTGCACAGCAAAAAATCAGGCTCTAAGGGAAGTCGGAGCGGTTGTTCCAACTTCATTTGAAGCACTAGAAAGTGCAATTAAAGAGACATTTGATAAACTTGTATGTTTATGTTTGACTTCATTGTATTTATTCCGATTAGATATGCTAGACAAATAATGTGGGACAGTCTTAAAGTATTAACTTTCTGCTTTTCATATCTTCATATATTGTTATATTTAGGTTGATGAAGGAAAGATAACCCCGGTGCCTGAAGTTACACCTCCTCCAATCCCTGAGGATCTTAACATTGCAATCAAAAGTGGAAAAGTCCGTGCCCCAACACATATCATCTCCACGATCTCTGATGACAGAGGTTTGATCAATGGCTCTCTCTACCTTACTCCCCGTTGCAGGTTACATCCAGGTGGAAATTTTCTAGGTTTATCCACATATTATTGTTATTTACAGGTGAAGAACCATGTTATGCTGGTGTGCCAATGTCGACCATTATTGAACGAGGTTATGGCGTTGGTGATGTTATATCTCTTTTGTGGTTCAAGCGTAGTCTTCCTCGTTATTGTACGCAATTCATTGAGGTGGGTAAACTCAGTTCATGGTGAAGTTATTATTTTTTAGGTACTTCATAAGCCATTTGAGCATGCCAGACCTTGTTCTATTATAGTTTTTCATAGTTTTCTTTATCAGAGGTGATAGGTTCCACTAGACTGACTTGATCTTGACATCTCAAACATAATATTGCCAGTTGCCACTGTCTGTAAGTTGTCTCTAGCTCACTATGAGTTTATGATTTTCAGATTTGCGTCATGCTTTGTGCTGATCATGGGCCATGTGTATCTGGTGCTCATAACACTATTGTAACCGCAAGGGCTGGGAAGGATCTAGTTTCCAGCCTCGTCTCAGGTATACTTCCACCATCCAGAGGTGTATGCAATCTTGTATTTATTTAATACCTCCATATAAGCAGATAGCTCAGGAATGCAAAAGTTAATGAATTTTTGAAACAGGGCTTCTTACAATTGGTCCTCGATTTGGTGGTGCAATTGACGATGCTGCTCGATACTTTAAGGATGCCCATGACAGGGTGAGTTGGCTTGGTGAACAATACTAATACTTTTGCATTTTCATTTTCTACAAGCTGCAAAAATCTTCGCTAATAACATATATGCCATGTGTTTCTTTGCCAGGGTCTCACTCCTTATGAGTTTGTTGAAAGTATGAAAAAGAAAGGCATTCGTGTACCAGGGATTGGCCACAGGTACATATTTTCTACTATTTAAACGACACATTCGACTCCCTATGTTTCATATGTCATCTGTCTTGTTTAGGACATTCTTCCTCATGTTAAGTAGTTGCAGACCTATTATGCCATTGTTTCATCGTTTATATTTATAGACAGCTGCCATTAATGCTCGACTAGGAAAATAATGTTTATGTTCTGTTATATCTGAAGATCCTTACCATTTCTTTGGGAGGATCAGTTTACAACTAAGTGAATTTTTGATGTTTACATGATATCTATGGAGCATTCATCCTGAACTCTATTGAAGAATTCATTTGTTCTACAGCAGACTCTAGCATTGTTGTACTTCAACTGATTATCTATCAAAAAAAATATGAAGATAAATAAATGATATAATATTAAAAAGATAAGCAAAATGGAATATGAAAATAACCTCATGGTGGAGGATGACGAGAGCTGTATTATTGCAGAAAACAAATCAATCACTATACTTGCATCTAATTATTTTTAGCATCAAGTGGCTACGAGAGTATGGAGAGAAGAATTAAAGTATCCAAGCAAAAGATCTATTTCTCACAAAATATGGATATGAAGGTTATCAATCTACACTAGGCATCTTAAGTGATGGTCTGTATTGATTACTAATTCACTGTAAACAATTCCTCGTCTCCTTTTTACACAAACTATTAAGAAAATTTAATATTGTACTGTCTAACCATGTAATTATGAACTATGATACAAATTGATTTATTTTTGCATAAGTTAAATGAATAAAATCCTAAATTCTTACTTATAATCAAAACTATGCTAATAGCTTCACAAGTATAGACTATAATCATTGTGTATTGTCATTGATAATCAGTATTTTATGTATGGAGCAGTTCATTCAACAATCTTGGGTTAACCACTGAAATTGAATCTTTCAGAGAAGTTGAAGCAACTTTTTAAAAGAAACGTTCTGAAGGAACAGGTTTTCTCACTATAGCCAGCTGCTATGAATAATATTTGACAGTGCATGGAATTATCAATATCCTAAGATTAAAAAAATCTATCTATACATACTGATGCACAAACTAGTAAGTGTACTAATCGAAACAAGTAATAAAGTGATAAATAAAATATTGTCCCACGAAGGTGCTTATCTTACTAAGTACCGAAATTAATTTAACTCTAATTTTATTTGAAGAATCCAAAATTTGAGAAATTTGTGAGAATAAAAAAATAAAGTGAATGAAATTTAACCACCAAAACAAAGAGATTTAAAACAAATGAGAAAGCAATAGGGCATCTGATTTTGCTATGACTATTCCGAATCAATTCGTTTAATTTGCTACCAAAGAATCATTATTCTTGTTGACAATTGAAAATCCTAATTTATTCAATATTCTCTTTTGAGTGATACCAAAAATACTCTCTAAATATTAATCCCCATCTCTATGTGAATTTAAATAATTGAGAGCTCATTACGATCTATGAAATTTATCAAAGTAATTGCACAAATCATGTAAGCACATCTCTGTTAAACATGAAATTTATGGTGTTCATCGCAAGAAGCAAACATTATATATCAGCTCTCGGTCTCGATATAATCATCAAATTATTTAAATATTGATCAGGCATTCAAAAGCCTCATGAACACTCTAACATGAAATAATAAAACTTGAATAGCAAATATTATTTGAAATGAAGCATCATAGTCATAGCAAGAAAAATTAGTTCATAATTAAATAAATAAAATTCATAAACTTAAACATGAATATTCAAAAATATTGAGAGGAAGAAGAACACGATTTGAAGTTTCAAAGGTTGAAACTCAACTGCCCCTTCTCTCTTTGCTTCATGCCAATCTTCTCACTAAAATTCTCCCTTTTCCTCCAAGGTTTGTTGCTAATTTATACTTATTGATGATGGTTGATTTAATGGCCTAGTTTTCAGATCATTTAGCTTTGTTGATGGTTGATTTGATGATGCTTGATTTGGAAATATAAGTTTCCAAAAGAAACTAGGTTTTGATTGGGATGCAATTTACTCATTGATGACGGCTGATTTGAAAAGGTTGTCAACATATAAAATTTAGCTCTGTCAATTAGCTTTTCGTGGCCGCAAGATCACACCATTTGGACCTCTAGAATAAAAGTTATGCCCAAAATAAATGTGTTCAGAAATTAACGAGAGAGAATCTTGCCAAAAATCTCAAAATAAAAGGATTGCAATCTTTCAATTTTGTGATGTTGATTAAGTCAAGAATCCTTGATAGCTTTGACCTCCTCCTATTTCTCTTTTAGCTTCATGAAATCTCCATCTTAGCTTTTTTTTTTTTGCTTGAATAATCCATTTCATGTTCAAATTAAACGAAGTAAAATTAAAAGTAATAAAACAGAGAGACAAGTAAAAAGTAGAGATCAAAGGGTAAGAAAATGATGTATAAAATTAAGCATATCACTTGCTCCCATTGTAGATGTAACTTTGTGGCAGAATACACTTGCATATATGTGAACCGGCTCTTGGATTTAGACTGCTTTGTGTTTACACACATTTACATGGCGACAGTGCTCATGCCTTTTTAAGATTAAGTAGAATCCACCAAACCCAACCTGCCTATCTGTCCGGAGATGGATAATCATGAAACAAGTTGGACTGGGGCAAAAATGACAACCCGGTTCATATTTGGTCCATCTTGTTGCTTTAACCTCAGTGAATCTGAACTCAGCATGAAAGGCATGGAGGCTTAAGACTTTCTGAACCATTTGATTTGGGTCCAATTGTGCTAGAATTATTTTTCGAAATCAAGTGACCTAAGTTGAAATCGTTGGTAACCAGAGGTCCAGAATATGTTGTGCACATCCACATACATTTAGTAATATTTTGGTCACAGTGCATGTGTACACCAGAAAACTGAGATTCAGCACTTTCCTTGAAAACTGACAGTTCTCGCTGATCTCTTTTTGCCCTTTTAGTCATATTTCTTTAAAATGTGGCTATATACTGAATGGTTAATTTTGCTTAATACTGACAGGATCAAGAGCAGAGACAACAGGGACAAGAGAGTGCAGCTGCTGCAAAAATATGCACACACTCATTTCCCTTCAGTGAAGTACATGGAATATGCTGTTCAAGTTGAGACCTATACTCTGTCAAAAGCAAATAACTTGGTTCTGAATGTTGATGGAGCAATTGGATCTCTCTTCCTGGATCTCCTTTCTGGCAGTGGAATGTTCAGCAAGCAAGAGATTGATGAGATTGTTGGTATAGGGTATCTGAATGGGCTCTTTGTCCTAGCTCGGTCAATTGGTCTTATCGGGTGAGTTTACATTCATACACACAATTTTTATTAATTTTATTCAGCTGCATGAGCTTTAAACTATTCAAACATAATTTGACAATTCAGAGATCTTCCATGGCCAGTTAGAATTGATACTGATCATATTTGGTCCATAAGCCAGCCCATGTACACGGGATAAACTTTTACGATCACAGTTGAGTAATTCATTAATTTGTCAAGGACAGTGATCCCCTAGTCTTAGCTACTCTATGATCCAAAGCACAAGATGACCAGAACCAAGAAGAACATTGTTAGGGGCAAAACACGAAAGATCTCACTATGAAATGGAGAAACACAAGGCTACAAGCGAAACTCCTCATTTTTAACCTTTTACCATCTCCCTCATCAAATCTCACTCTTATGGTCATGTCTTGCTCAAATGGATAGAGAAAATCAAAGCTAAGCTACCTCTTGACTCACCCATAAGAGATGCATATGTAGTTCTACAGAAGAGGCCTAGCACTGTTCCTCATCTATTGGCAGTCCACATCGATAGGTTGTCTGACCCAACTAGGTGCTAGTCCAATAAGGCTCTCACAATCCAACCAATTGCGACTGGTTCAGGGCACAACCCCCACATTCAATGGGATTAGGTAAGGGACAGCTTGTGGTTCATCCCTAACATCTGTTATCTATATTGTAGTTATATGTAGTTTGTATGAATTGTGCATAACGTTCTTGCTCGTAATATGTGGGATAATCTTTGGCTAAGTGAACAATTACAGCTATAATTCCATCAAAAAAAGACCCATCCAGAATCTACCATAGTTTTGTTTTTTTCCCACTCTGGCTCCTTCCTGCATTCACATGCGAAAACCAAAAAGAACAATAGAATGGCCAAAGATGTGGGAGTTCGCCACTGACACATTGTCGATGGGCTTTAAACTTCAATTGCAATATAAATCTTTTGTTGCTGATGCAGATTTTGTTGTTTACCCTCTGATTGTTATCCATTCAGCTTGTATCAATCTTATGTTTTTTTAGTTCTGATGGGAAATTGGTTCACCTGCTAATTTTTGTCATTTCCTTCAGGCATACTTTCGATCAGAAGAGGTTGAAACAGCCACTCTACCGCCACCCTTGGGAGGACGTCCTATATACAAAGTGATCGTTCTTTGGATTCCAAGTGTAACAGTAATTGTGTTCCAATTTTTACCCTGCGTTCTCATCGTCGTTGTCATAGGGACTCCTTCAAACTGGTAACGTCCATTGCATTACTGCAGATTACACTCGAGTACCTTTTTTTTGGGAAGCTTATTTTATCCATCTAGTTGTTTAAATGGTGCCATGTTCTCTGCCTTAATTGTCAGCGGCAGAAATTTTACCATTGCATCAGTCTATTATCCATTCTATTTTGCCAAATGACTGCATTAACTATGCACTGAGATTGTCTCATTATTCTGCCTGGCATTTTCATATGAGATACTGTGAAGCTTTAGTATTGAATCTGGACAGGATTGTTCTTCGTCTGTTTTAGGTGCTGACCTGTACGAGGGTTTTAATGCCCCTCATCCCAAATTCCTCTTGAAATTCGTTGGAGATATTCTTCCAACTTAAAATTTCCTTCACGTGTCATTTGTTATCAACTCTTTTCTAAATCTTTCCCTCTGTTAAAAAGACCGTTTGCATGGTTATTGTGCAAATCTTGAATGTTCTCTATTGCTTTTGATTCTGACTGGGGGAAGCACGAGTTGAAATACAAATTTCAAGCAAATCTGTGATGTATGGTCTATATGTCTAATGATAATTGTACTAACATGTACTTTTCAAGTGTTTTGCATCTTTCTTGGGAGACAAAAAATAGAGGGGACGATGCGTAAAGGTTGTATATTTTGTGCACCTATTTTTCTCTATCTCCTTGGAAACATAGAAACGATTTTGAATTACAATCAAATCTCATTTGCATCACGTAATCTGCAGTTGGTATTGGACGAATAAAGTAACAGAAGACTAATTGGCTTCGACTATTTTCTTTCGAAACACAAGTTGATATGCAAACACAAAACGGAGAACTAGTAGACTTGTTGGCTCACAAACTACATCAATACGCTCCCAATCTACTAAAGTCGACGACTTAGTGAAGCCATGTGGTTCTGCCCCTAAATTTTTAGTTTGTGTATGAGAAGATAAAACAGTAAAAAAGTTTCAGCAAGAGAAATGAGGAAATAGATAAACTCCATCTCTTTCTCTCTCTACATAATTCTCTCTCTAGCTATCTCTCTCTCTAGATAATTCTCTCTCTAGCTCTCTTTCTCTCTTTAGATCTCTTTCACTGTCTAAACTCTTCTCTCTCATAAATATTATATTTATATATATATTTTAATATATTAAGCCACGTGCGTGTGTTTTGAGACTCCAGGTCTTTGCGGCTTTTTCGAAGATTTAGACGAGTGTCCTCGTCTCGTTTTTTATTTTCCTGCTTCGTCGGGTCGACTTGTATTGTATTCTGTATTTGAATTTTTATTTACATTTTGTATTAGGCTGGGCCCTTGTATTTATATGTGGCTGAGTGCTCAGTATTGTACATGTATATGCTTGTAATGAATGTTTGTACTAGGTAGTTTATTTCCTGTATATATACCATGCATGTGATGTGTTTTATTCTGCATTTATACCATGCGTGGCCGACCCTTCATGGTCGTTTAGCCTCCGGGCTCTCTACCCAGCCTTCGGACTGCGCTCAGCCTCCGGGCTTCACTACTTCACGGTAGCCTAGATATTATCACGTTCGTGTGGTACTAACATCTCATGCAGATACCCTTGTACCGATTTGGATTTTTGCCTACTCTCGGGATGGCTACCCAATCGGTGTTATGCCTTGCACTCTTATGGGTTTCGTGGTAGTTAACAAGAGTGCGCCTAGACCCTGAGTGTACTCTAGCCCTTGGGCTCTCTCGCCCACTTCCTCGAAAGAGGAGTGCGCTTACACTGTCAAGTCTCTCATGCTCCGCCTGGTAGGCATTCTTAGCGCTCAGCGCTTTATCACTAGATTCGTCTAAGCGAAACTCTACCAGATTTTAGACTCACCTTTAAGCCGAGTCATTTCAGTAGCTCCGTCAAGCGCTCTAGTGATTAAACACTGTTTGTTGTCCACGCCTCAGCTTACTTAGCTTCGCTTGGATCTTCGCTTGCCTGCTAATCGCCTGCTTGCCAGTTTATCTATTCTCCTATTAATGGTTGTGTAAAGTATGAAATATTGCCTATACTGTTTTCCTGAGATTGCATGATTTTTCGGTATTCGTATTGATCTCTTATATCGGTACTATTTTCTGTATCGCTTGACATGCTTTCACTTGATGTGCTAACATTTACCATGCTATCTCCTGTCACCTGACCTGTTATTACCTGACAACTGATATCTGACTCCTGACTTGTAACCGGTATCACATCTCTTGTACCTGAATCCAGAGGGATAGTGAGTGAAGCTAAGTGCCACACGGAGCAAAGTGCCACATCACATACGTGATAGGGGCCACCTCTTGGTATCCGTGGGGGTCGCCTCTAGAATCCATATCGCATCCTCTTGGCATCTGTTACCCGGAATGCATATGATATGGAGCTAAGTGCTACACGGAGCAAAGTGCCACATCACATACGTGGTGGGAGCAACCTCTTGGTATCTGTGGGGGCCACCTCTAGAATCCATTTCGCGTCCTCTTGGCATCTGTTACCCGGAATGCATATGATATGGAGCTAAGTGCCACACGGAGCAAAGTGCCACATCACACACGTGGTGGGAGCCACCTCTTGGTATCCGTGGAGGCCACCTCTAGGTATCCACTACCGTATCCGTGGCTTCTTGCCTTCCTGATCCAGCACCTGTCACGTGACGATTATAATATTAGGAATGTGGGATATCTGGTCTCTCCTTTGTTCGGATACTGGTACTCACATATCAGATCCAAACGAGTTCTACTGAGTACACATCCTGGTACAGACTATTAGTGGTGTGAGACACTGGTAGGGAGATGATTGAAATATCAGACGGTACTGATGCTTATTATTGGATTTTCTGATCTCTTGTTTACTAATTTGTACTGGCATGCTTGTGACTCAATACCTGACCCTGCATCAGATATAACTTAATTACCAAACAATAACAAAGTCAGGAGTGGGTGTTATTAAATCACTTCCTCATCCGAATAATGGTATCCGTATATCAGAGTTTAGATTGGGTTCTACCGGAATGCGGACTCTATGTGAACTATCAGTTGTATGGGACACTATAAGGAAATGATTAGAATAACATGAGACACTGATTGTTATTATTGTACGATTAAGTTATCCTCTCCATTACTTGTATATAATTTCTGTGACACTCTAATTATATCTGACATTCTTATTATGTTACATTGAGGCAACTCAAGTTGTATGAGCTCGGGTTATGGTGACATGGGGTATGTGGTATATAGATGAGGGTTTTCTTGTTTGAATTATTCCTTCGACGTAATTATCTCATGAAGCTGTAAACTAAGTTTGTACTGCCGTGTTTGTTTTCATTGGATTTTACTTTGAATTTCTGGTTTTATGATTATTATTATTTATTGTATTTTATATTTTTACATCATGCCTTACCTCTTGTGATCTATTCCACCAGTCTCCTGCTTTTAACATATTATACTATACTTGTTCCCTGCTTGATATCACTTACTATCTCTTTGCCTGCTCCTGTATGCCTGTGCTCACGATACGGTTTTAAATGCATGTTTATAAATCAGATTTATCGATAAACGTGTGCTTATTCCTGCACGCCACTTGGCATTCACCACACCACTCGTTGGGGAGTTTCTGACTCCCCTGGATCCTCATGTCCAGATCCTGGAGCTTGTGGATTCTCTCGATTACTGATCAGAGATGCGCAACTAAAGCGTGGATCATTGGTAGACCGTTTGAGGCCATATTCTTTCAGGTCCCCTTCTCGGCTCTCAAGTTTTTCCTTTGTGGCTCGTGAGCGTCTTTTTGTACAGTTCATTATTGTATATCTCTTTGTATTCTCGCATTTGCGTCTATTGGTGATGTAATATTTTGTAATATTGTGTCACATCCTGTGATAACTTTATAATTGTACTCATATTTTGGAATGTATAATGCACTACATATTTTCGAGCTCTGATTCTTACCTGTACTGATGCTTAGCGTATATATGTGAGGGTATTTCTGACCTACATATATACATCGCAGTAACGTTTTCGTACCCTCAGGTTCGGGGTGTTGCAGGATGGTATCAGAGTTTAGGCTCTCACATCCTCAGTACGTCTAGACGGCAAATTAATGGTAAAAAAATTTGTAATTGGAATGCATGGATCCCGGTTATACAGTCCAACTATAAGTATAGAGTTATCTATTATTTCTTGATCGTCCTTTCCTTGATTTCTGAGTCCTTTCCATCTTTTCGTCTTCCTGTTTCTGTCGTCTTTATACCAACTTTAGATATGGATAGACTGAAGATGTAGCGGCAGAGTTATGAACGAAACTATTATATAATCTCTTCCACAAATGTTATGAAACTGGGGTATTCTCACAATCGTTCTGCAGTCAGATTATTATTCAGAAGTCGGTATTCGGATTTCTCTACAATTATTCTATATTCTTGGCTATATCTTTCAAAGTGATCGACGCTCGGTATTCAGATTTCTTAATTATCGGTGTTCTTTATTATACTCAACATTATCTGGGTTTTCTTTATCTTCTGCGCTCTTGTCTATTCCCAAAGTAATAGTAAGCATACAGCACATCGAGAATTCTATTACAGACTTTTTTAAGTACAGCTCATGCCTCGCAGATAAAGAAGTGATACCGGGTCAGTTTTATTTGGCATTGTTCAAAGATTTATACGGCTGGAAGTGCAGAAGATGTCTATATTCTGATTATTGTTCAATCGACTTGAGAGCACTACCTGTAGCAATTCATATCTTAATCGGTATAATTCCCGTCCCTATCCCTTTTGTGTTCATTTTACCCCTTATCAAATTGCGAGGACGCAATTTTTGTAAAGTAGATGGAATGTAACACCCCGCTTTCGGAATACGTACTTAATTGTGTATTCTAATTTTTTGATCGTATTTTTCGATTTGCTTCCTGTAATTGTTTTTGTTTTATGAATACTTATGCGATTGTTTTGCATTAGATCCGAATTCGTGAACTCAGAATTAGTCCTAGTCTGAACTGGGGACCCGATCCTAGTGTACGATTTGGTCCTTACAGTAGTCAGATTTGATCAATTTTAGTTTTAAACATCATTTTTCAATATTCTTGATTTTTCATGATTTTCTGAAATTTTCCGAATTAATTTTTAAAATCTTCAAAATCAGTGTCGACTGTGTCACTAGTCGATTCTAAGATTTTTAATTTACAATTGGAGTTAAATTTCTGAATTCCGCTTTCATATTACTTCTTAAAATCACATTTTCTACTCTAATGCATTTTTTGAGATTTTTTTGAATTTATCAAAGTTTGACTAATTTTGGTGTCGACTGGTATCGCTGGTCGATTCCAGAATTTTTAATTTACCAACGGAGTTAAATTTCTAAAATTCACTTTCACATTATCTCTTAAAATTATATTTTCTATCTTAATGTATTTTTGGTGAATTTTCTGAATTTATCAAAACTAAGCCGGATTTGGTGTCGGCCAGTATCGCTGGTAGATTTCAGGATTTTTATTTTGAAAACAGAATTTTATTTCTAAAAATCGATTTCATATTATTCTTCAGGAGGATGTTTTCTACCTCTGAAAATTTTTGGGAATTTTTCTGGAGCAGTCTATATTTCCTGACATTATTATAATATTCTTATTTTGAAATCTTTTCATTTCTTTCTTTCTTTTTTTCTTTCTTTTCCTTTCTCTTCCCCGGTCCAATCTCCTGTGCCCTCTCCCCCCTACATGGGTCCGGTCACCATCCTGTCCCATCACTCTCTTTCTTTTTGCTTTTCCTTTTCTTTTTTTCCCCTTTTTTTTTTCCTTTTCTTTCTCTTCTCTTCTCTTCTTTTTTCTTGCTCATCCTTTCTTTTTTCTTTATTTTTCTTTTCTTCTTCTTCCCCTGGCACCCGACAATAGCCGCCTCCTCTCCTCCCTCTTTCTCTCTCTTTCTCAAAATTCTCTCTCTCCCTCCCACAACCTCCCCCCTCTCTTTCTAAATTCTCACTCACCCTCTCTTTCTCTCTCTCCCTCACCCTCCAATTTCATCTCTTCTTCTCTCCATCTCCCATTTCTCCCTCTTCGTCGAAGACCCGACCACCATGGCG
The DNA here is from genome assembly GCA_038442645.1 of Agave tequilana. Classification (NCBI taxonomy): domain Eukaryota; kingdom Viridiplantae; phylum Streptophyta; class Magnoliopsida; order Asparagales; family Asparagaceae; genus Agave; species Agave tequilana. Next base: position 6,504 of record JAVJIF010030771.1, on the reverse strand, counting down.
TCGGCGATGACACCACCAAGATCCAGTCATCGCTCTCTCCCCCAACTCCTTCCTTCTCCTCCATCTCCAACACCACAACTTCACCGCCATCTTCATCTTCTTCTCCTTCTTTTAATCATAACACCACCCTCAACCACCTCCTCCCTCCTCCTTGGGGTGGCCGGTGGCGGCCGACGCCGCTTCTCCCCTACACCACCTAGCCGCGCGGTCGCGGCCAGGGCGCAGCAGCCAGGGCCTTTGGCCCTGACTGCGTAAGCAGGGGGAACAACCCCCCTCCTCTTCTCTCTCCATGCTCTCTCTCTCTCCCCCCTGTCCCTCCCTTTCTGTACTTCTTTCGCTACTGTCCCTCTCTACTATCTCTCTCTACTGTCTATCTTCCGCTCTCTACTGTTTCTCTCTCTACTGTTCCTCTGTTTCATCTTTCTCTCTCTAGAAACTCTCTCTTTCGGTCTCTCTCTTTGGATAATTATCTCTCTAGCTCTCTCTTTCTCTCTAGATATTTCTCTCTAGCTCTCTTTCTCTCTCTAGATTTCTTTCTCTCAAACTTCTTCTCTCTCATAAATATTATATATATATTTTTTAATATATTATGGTGCATTCACGTGTTTTGAGACTTCGGGACTTCACGACTTTTACGAAGATTTAGGCGAGTGTCCTTGCCTTGTTTTGGGTTTCCCCGCTTCGTCAGTTTAACTTGTATTGTATTCTGTATTTGGATTTGTATTCATATTTTGTATTGGGTTGGGCCCTTGTATTTGTATGTGGCCGAATGCCTAGTATTGTATATGTATTGCCTGTGACGAATGTGTGTACTAGATAGTTTATTTTCTGTACATATATCATACATGTGATGTGTTTTATACCATGTGTGACCGACCCTTCGTGGTCGTTTAGCCTCCGGGCTCTCTACCCAGCCTCCGGGTTGCGCTCAGCCTCCAGGCTTCACTATTTCATAGTAGCCTAGATATTATCACGTTTATACGCATGCTCTTGTGCTACTAACATGTCATGTAGGTACCCTTGTGCCGACTCTAGGTTTCTGCCCACTTCCGGGATGGCTACCCAATTGGTGTTAGGACTTGCACCCTTATGGGTTTCGTGGTAGCTACCGAGAGTGCGCCTAGACCCCGAGCGTACTTTAACCCTCGGGCTCTCTCACCCACTTCCTCGAAAGAGGAGTGCGCTTAGGCCGTCATGCTCCGCCTGGTAGGCATGCTCAGCGCTCAGCGCTTTATCACTAGATTCGTCTAGGCGGAACTCTGCTGGATTTTAGACTCGCCTTTTAAGCCGAGTCATTCCAGTAGCTCCGTCAAGTGCTCAATGATTAAACACTATTTGCTGTCCGTGCCTCCAGCTTGCTTAGCTCCGCTTGGATGTTCGCTTGCCTGCTAATCGCCCCAATCCCGCGGGTATAGAGACGTCACTGCGACGTATATACGCGGTCGGAAATACCCTCATGTATATACGCTAAGTATCAGTACAGGAAAGAATTAGAGTACAGAAACACAGTGGTAATATACATTCTAACAGAAAAGTACAAGTACATGGTTATCACAAAGAGTGATACAATATTACAGGATATTACATCACCAGATAATACAAAGGTACGATATACAAAAGGATAGATATAATCAAAAGCTGAGAGGTGCTCACGAGCAGCAAGAGGGGACTCGGAAGTCAATTAGGAGAAGAGCTGGGAGGGAGAGCTACAACGATGTCCAAGCTTCTGCTGCGTTCTGATCACCACGGAAGGATCCGCTGCGCACTTTAATCAGCTACAGCAATGCACCATAGTCCGGACTCTAGGATTTGGACATGAGGATCCAGGGTTGTCAGATGCAACCCGCGAGTACATATAATAAAGTCAAGTGGCATGCATATCAGGCACACGTGTGTATAATCAAGTGATGTGGTTCAGGCATGCAGGTACATACAATGACAAGTAACATAAAAGAAATTAAAGGAATGACAGTAAATCCGAAATAAAGTAAATACATGTATATCGATAACTCTGAATCGGAAAGCATGCATAGAAAATAGTGTCGAGAGCTTAAGTACAAATAAACATGCGATAAATACAAGTATGGACAAAACTAGTTGTATAAGCGTAGAGTATGGATTCACGAGATTGATACGTCAAGAGGATAATCCAAACATGGAAACCCTCATCTATATACCACATATCCCATGTCGCCATCATCTGAGTTCATACAACTTGAGTTGCCCTCAGAGTAACAGAACTAGAGTGTGTCTGGAGTAATCATTGTATCACAGAAATCATATGTCATAAAGCAGGGTGTCAACTCAGGGCATAACACCTGATTAAATGATTATCACTATAACTGGAGAATATAAAGGTATTGCATTTTAAGTTATTCAATAATAATAATCAGTACCGTTTGATATTTCAATCGCCTCCCTACCAGTGCCTCACATCACTGATAGTTCATACTAGGGTTCGCACTCTAGTAAAACTTACTCGGGTCTGATATGTGAATACCAGGACCCAAACAAAGGAGAGATCAAATATCACACATTCCTAATATGATTACTGTTTGGTTGTTACATTCTTATGTTATTCATCTGATCCATATGCTTAGGTATGTGTTACCGGTATACATACATCCACTTATGATTAAGACGTTATTATTTGAAAACTGATAAATCTGATGGCTCATATTTATAGTGGGTCTCGTCTCTGCCCGGAACTATGACTGAGGAGTATAGGCTATTGCTTCGGTGACTTATCATTACGCGCCCTACACGACACTTCAGAAATAATCACCATTATAAATATGACATCATACTGGTATCCATCAGTTTTTCCCACCCTAGTGTAAGTTGAGTACTTTATTTTATATATATATATATATATATATATATATATATATATATATATATATATAGTCCAATGATAATGTTCACAGGGTATACACAGTAATCCAACATCCATGATTAGTCAATTACGGCGATCAACAGGAGTATGACATCAGGAGAATAATATCAAGAGTCTCCCTGTTACAGGGGTTCAGGAATACAGGAGTTCAGGAGCACAGGAGTTCAGGACTACCAAATGTCTGGTAACAATATAATAATTATGCCAAGTCCCCGTAAAAGTGATGATCATGAATATGCAAAGTAATACAGGTGTTAGGTATAACAGTATCCAGTCAGGTGTCATAACATCAGGTCAAATGTACTAGTTGTAACACTCCAGATTATTAAACCCTAATTTAATAATATAGATCTCGAGTTATTATGTTAATTGAGTGTGTAATGAATTTCAATAATTTAGGGAATGTTAAGTGGTATGTATGAATATACCTACACCATAGTTTTTATGTAACTAGTACTTCAATGTGTAGAAATACTAGTATTATACTTAAAATATATGTATTTACTAAGAAAATACAACCATGACAATTTTATATATATATATATATATATATATATATATATATATATATATATATATATATATATATATATATATATATATATAGTGGAGCGAGTAGGTATGCATGGGAGGAGAGATCAAGGGCCTAGATCTTCTTGTTTTGGGGGATTGGACACATGGATGAAAGGGGATGGCAAACTTGTAAAATTTTGGGGTAGGGATCTTACAAGAGTCAAGAGAGAATTCATCTCTTCATCCTCTTCCTAGAGAGGATTCCTCCATGGGAAAAGAAACCCTAGAAACCCAAGATCCAACCTCCTCTCTATTTTTCTCCCTTCCTTTTTCTTCTCTTCTCCTCCTCCCTCTCTCCCCTTGGGCCCAGATCTGCGTGCGCAGGCCAGGGGACGACCGGCCAGGCGGCGGCCGGCCAGGTGCGGGGCCGGAGTTTGGAGGTGAAGGTGAGTGAGTTTCCTCCTTCTTTTCTCATTTCTCAAATTTTCATCTTTGAAATCCCTAGATCTTGATCTCTTGATTTGAGTGGATTTTTCCTTGAGCTATTCATGCAAATTTTCCTTGAAATTTCATGACTTATTAAATATGTAATAGTCTAAGTTTGATCTTGAGATTAATGAGTTAATCTAATTGCATATAATTGATAGATGTAAATGTTGTATTGTAGGGCATATCATGTGGTGAGGGAGTACATAAATTTTCAGATTTGAGTTTAGATCTTAAACCTTGAAATTTCAATCTCAATCTTACTTTAAGGGAGATGAAACTTTCATTTGGGTGATAGGTAAGATTAATTCTTGAGCAATGTTGTCCCTTTTTAAATTGAATCAAATTCTTAAAAGACTTATGGGTGAGATCAAGTTTATAAACCCCTCCTAACCATTAATGTAAATGGAGATTCTTGAAGCTTCTCACACTTATAATTCACACTTATAATGGTTGAGTCTCTTGCCATTCTTACTTAATAAGTATGAAACCAAATCAAAATCTGATTTTGTGATGTTAGTGAGATAAAAAGAAAATTTTTGATATGGGTTAAACTATGAAGTTGGAGGTGGTTTAAAGAGAGGATAATGGTAAATTAAATGGTATTAGAATTATGAATGTTCTTATGAAATTGCTCATGATCAAAATTTTAAATACTTAAGTTCATAACTTACTTATGATCACATTTAGGTGAAGAGGTTAAAGGTAAAGTTGAGAAATCCTTAATTCGAAGCACTTTTGAAATAATAGCTTAAAACTGTTAAAGTCTGTCCAGATCTGAAGTCTGAAACTTGGGGTTTCTTTCGTATGGGTATTTGGAATGAAATAGGTCATGTAATATACCGTTAGAAAGCAAATTGAGTCTACTTTTCAACGGCTCTTGTGGTTCCCAAATCTAAGGTCCGTGCTGGGAATTATCGCTGTAACATGACAAACTAGTCGAAGGTACCAAGTTGCAGAATTTTGAATGTCTAGAAGATTTTCTGTTTATTAGGGTTGTTCGTGCGAATTAAGCTGGTCATGTAATATATCGTTAGAAAGATCAGTAAGTCTAATTTTTAATGGAAGTCTCTGTGTCTTATTCTTATATCAAAGAGGAGTTACGATAAAAACATCTTCGATTGTTAGGGAGGTCAGATCCAGTGAATTTATATTTAGGTGGGATTTATGTGAAATTTATTAGAATTTATATATAGGCATGTTGTGCTGAGCCTAGAACTAAACACATTTCTTTCAATAACGTATGTTATGAATGCGGGTATATCATAATTATTTATTAAAGTAATGACCCTTTATAATAATGTCTCATTAACGGTGTTGCATATACACTCGGTGTGTTGACAATTATCCTCAGACTCAAATTTGCTTTAGCCTTACTGGAAATAGGGAATTATTGTGTTATGGACTCCAAAAGACATGTTTTACCCTAACACATAATCCCTTCTATGGCCTAGTAAACTGGACTATGAATAGAATATTTATTGGCATATAGTTAGTAGAAATTTCTGAAACGCCGAAAGTTACTGGTGAAGATGATAGTCCTATCAATTTTAATTAACTGATAAATGGACAGTTAATATATTGACAGTAAACTAATAGATGAGTGAACATAGATACTAATTGAAAAGAAAGATTTTCTTATTGTAATATTAAAAGTTGGAAATCAGAATGATAGGATTAGTAGTATCAAGATCGGTATTGGCGGGAATCCAAACAGTTTCAACTCAATTCATAAATAAGTAGAATAGTTGTTATAGATATATATAATCTTGATTGCGACCATATTATTTACATCGTGTCAAAGAAATTAAAGTAATAACGGATTGTTAGGCCTTATTAAATTGTACGTTAAATCAAGAAAGTTATATTTCAATTAATAAGCATGTATGAAACTTTCTCTTCTCCTTACAGTCTCAACTTACCCATCCGTCTAGCGAGACTCCTTGAGCAAGTTATACTTTTGCATACAGATAGTGCATGTTCCATAAAGTTACTAAACTTAAGACATACTTGAAATGATTACTTTCAATCATATGTATTGCATCTAATCAATTCTTATTAAGTCCCCTTTCTTTTATTGAGCATAATGTCTTGCAATACGCCATGAGTTGAACAGTAATTATGACGTTTCAAATTATTCTAGTTAAAGGGGATAAACTGATTATCTGAGATGATGACCAAATTAAGTAGGTGTAACAATGGATGTTTAGAAATCCCGTAAAAGAAATTTTGAAAGTGAGAAATATGGGTATTCGACATATATACATATGTTCCTATCTATGGTTGTTATGTATATGTAAAACCTTGTGAACATGGTCGTTCTTCTATTCAAAATCTATTTAGAGCATCACATAGAAAGTACCCATATTATATATACACATATACAATGTTATAAGGAAAAATGAATAGTTTTACCACCTTATGATGAAAAGAGCGGCTATTGCGGTAAACGTGGATAGTCTTGGAAGTATTGGACACTGAACCAATATTTAATTCATATTCACCATGAAAAGGATAGTAAGGCAGGCTTAGAATTGAACACATCTTTTGTAATAAGTGTTGCATTTAATATATAATTTTAGAATATGGTATACAAGGGCATTGACATG